>JAJMAB010000106.1:0-48379 GCA_030564825.1 Ogataea sithepensis | reverse complement strand
ATAAGAGGAAGTTGACGAACGTCGAGCGTCCACAGAGAGAGCAAGCTCCCGCAGAGCGGACAAGTGTTTAAAGAGTTCATAAATATATATAGGGAGATAGATTAGTATAGGAAGTAGAGAAAAGAAATAACAATCGTTTGAAGAGCTCGAGGTTCGAACTGAAGACATAATCTAGCGTTAGCTGCAAGTATCCTTACATGTCAATTTTTTGATTACTTTGTTCTTCTCGAACTTTTACCAAGCAATATTACGTCATAAATTACGTAAGTCTGACATAATCAATTTAACATTGATTATGTAATGTGTGGTTGATTTGGCTTTGTAGGCAACCTTGCTCTTAACCAACGCAGAGAATAAACTGGAGAATAAATTATTATTATTATTATTATTATAACTGGAGCAGGGGTGCCTTCTCTGATAAATGGGATACCAACGCCGAGAATAAAGATTTATTATTATTATTAGACGGTTCAAATCTGGCAAGAGGTACAGAAAACGCCTGAAGCAAGCCGAGAAAGACTTTTCCCCATAGGAGTTATTAATGCCGCTCAGAAAAATTCCAGACGATAGATATCTGGTTAACTGTCCGGGGTCAGTTAGTTATATAAGGTTATGTAACTTAAATAGTTCACTGATAGGTCTACTGCTCTAATGGGCGAATGACAAGAATATTAATTAAATTGTGATTATTATTATTATAATGTCAGAAAAATGCCAGATATGACAACAACAAAAAAAGGTGGAAAATGCAGAAATTCCTATCACTACTACTACTAAATTCCAAACGGGAGTTAGTTAGTTTCTGATGGATGGGATACCAATGCCGAGAATAAAGTTTCATGATGCTTTAATCATTGTGTTTTTCTCGGTTTTACGTTTTAGATAGCCTTGCTTAATTAAACTATTATTTTGTCTTTATGACATACTGGGTAGTCAGCTACGATCAAAAAAAGATTTCGAGTTTAAAGTATATGCTTGAGCTTTTTTGTTTTATATTAAAAAGGAAAAGATGTAATCAAAAGCGAAAGTGTGATGGCTTACAACTGAGAACACAACAAGCCCAAAAAAAACAAAGATATAATTGTAGCATAGTTACAGTTCTGAATCATGATGATTATTCTTATGCAGATCTAAGTATAGTCTTTCGTAGAATATATTCAACTGCAGAGATATATAGGATATATAGGTGCCGAAAGACAGTGCGCTATTACCGATAGAAGGAACGCTCAACAACCAAAAAACCACCGTTTCCAGTCCAAAGACGCATTTTCTTCATAAGAAGTCTCTGTAAAGTGATCTATATAATAAGAATAAATCTGTCTAGTTGTCGAGATCCAACGTCGATATGTGTCCATATACGCCTATACTTGTTACAATAATCAAATAAACGTAAAAAAACCCAGAATCGATAGGAGAACATTCTAGTAATGTCACAAGCTTACTGAAACATTACTTTTTTATTAGTTTTAGAGAAATTCGGGATGAAATATAACTTGTTAACTGTCCACTGAGCTGGTCATGCTGGATCTATTGAAAGAAGAAAAAGGTGTTTCAAAAAAGGAGACACAAGTGTCCAAAATACTCTCCATAGTCAACTGAAGGAAACAGCTGCATAGAGATATATAGGATATAGACCCGAAGGTAAGGGTGTTTTCTCTGATAAAAAGGATAAATCCACCGATAATGTAGATATAGCAACAAAAACAACAACATCATCATCATCAAACTTCTATCTTATACGTGGCTTGTTCAAAAACTCTAGTCACCCAGACACTGATAGCCTTACTTGGTTTTTTCAGAGAAAAGGGTCCTAGAAATTCAAGATACATGCAAAACAGTACCGCACATCAAATAGAATATTGATTCCACGATAGGGTACTCCGATAACAATAGAATCAAAAGTCCAACTATCGGCTACTATATGGTCTTTCGATGTATGGCAATAGAAGCTTTTTGTGAAGGCTTTATAGACTAGTCTAGCAAAATCTAGTCACTTCTTCTGATTTTGGTATTAACTAATCATATAACGGTGGCCACACATATGTAGACACCATATAGTTATCTGGTAGCTAAAAACAAGGGTGCACATGCGGTTATGTTCCTGACAATCCAAAATTTACAAAAGAAAAAAGGAAAAGAAGATTCATTTAACCGGTTCAGGATCATCTATTAAGAAAATGAAATCTTAAGCGTGGACATAGAATAACAGTCTGCACAGCAGCAAATCAAGTACGCAATATTCTTCTGATCCTCTTGATGTGATCCAGTAATAACATAAAGTGGCTCTATGCTTCAAAGAGTGCACGAATAGATATACTAAAAAATTAACAAACGAAAAAGAGAAGCTAACTATGCTCTCGAAATAATAATTTATCTTTCATGCAAACTTTAATAAATATAATTAATAATCAACCAAACTTTTTAATAATGCGATTGCCCAATGTTTGATTCAGCCTGTTTGTACCCCGAATCAAAGCCAATGTTTAAATTGTGCTAATTCATCTTTTGCAAATTTATCCACCTCAGTATGGGCAACTAAAGAAAAAGAGCAAAAGAATTTGAGTGCTTGTCTTTTGCTGTAGCATTTATCTTTATTTTAGGAAGTAGTCATGTCGTCATCCATGAAGAAAAAAATTCAAAAAAAAGAGGATGTGAAGGCAACTATAATGTACAAAATCGATGACTATCAAATAATCCTTCAAAAAAAGAAAAGGAAAGCCCGACGCGGGGCTTGAACCCGCAACCTTGTGATTAAGAGTCACACGCTCTACCGATTGAGCTAGCCAGGCTGTTTGTTGACGAAAAAAGTGCTTGGTTTATTGTATTTTTGACCCAATTTTTATTTAAAACACCCGTGCACCATTTATTATAGAGGTGCGAGGTGTGAACGAATACAAGGGATAAATTCGTCGAGAATAAATTATTATTATTATTATTATTAACCGAGAATATAGATATAACAAACTAATCCTGCTTGAGGGTCTCTATGAGCGCCCTCTGGGGACGTGCTGTGCTCGGTTATATAGCAACATATGTATAAGCTATGTTAGGTGTGTGCCTGCTAATGTTGGCTTTAGGAGTGGATATATATTTCATATATGTATGTATATTTCTATAGCGGTGTTTGCTCTCATAAATGGGCTGAACCACCATGTTAATAAATCAATTATATCATCATCATCATCATCATCATCATACAAGAAGTGAATAAATAGTAATAACACTAATAAATGTTTATTCTCGGTGTTGGTATCCCATTTATCAGAGAAGGCACCACAACTCCAGTCCATATATAATAATAATAATAATAATAATAAATACATTATCATCATATGTTAATAAATCAATTACATCATCATCATCATCGACAATACACCATGTTAATAAATCAATTACATCATAATCATCATCATCATCATCAACACTACTTACTCTTCTCTATATAACATACAGTTTTCAGATCATGGTCCATGCTTCCCTTTACCGGTTATTGAGAATCATTGTTCTTTATTTTTCTTCAGATTGTTTATGGAGAATATTTTGGACACGTTGTATCCTTATTTCGGGCACCCTTTTCTTCTTTCAATAGATTCAGCATGACCACCTCAGTGGACAGTTAACGAGATATCTTTTATCCGAATTTCTCTAAAACCAATCCAAAAAATCGCTTTGGGTAAAAAATTTTGTTTCACCATGCTTGTGACATCCTTAAGATGTTCTTCCCTACCTTAGAGTCTATAGAGCTTTTGAAGGTCTTTTCCTAAATGGAATTCTGATTTTGCGTGCATGGTTATAATAGGATGAGGTGGGAATGTCTTTGGTAATAAGTTCATAATTCGAATCCTGATTGGCCAAATACTCATGCAAGTGATCACACCTAATTTCACACCAAAGAGATGAACCTAACGGAAAAGAGAATGGGCAGTCTTTATATGGGGTAACCAGAAAGTCCGGATGATAAATGGGATACCAACGCCGGGAAGAAACAATATTTAACATTGAATTCAAAAGCTCAACAAGAGATAATGGGAAGGAACTTGAAAATTCAATAAAAGAGAACTTGGAAATTCCTGGAAACATGTAAAAACCCAGTTCAAGTCACACACATTTGAAAAAAGAAAGGCAGAAGAAGTGGAACGAAAAACCACTTAGCAGACAGTTAAATTGTTGAAAATATACATCGATCGAAAGCTGAAGCCTAACCACTATCTACAAGAAGAGGACAACGTAACTCAAGAGATCAGCCATATATATGCAATAACAATTGATCAGAAGAATTTGACGTCTATTCGGCCAAACTAGTAAACGTACAAAAAACACAATTTTTTTTAAACTAAGCAATAGCTATATATATAAACGTATACGGATTAGTTCTTCTTAACTTTCTTTTTGATCATCTTCCCTCCAGAAGCAGTTGGCTTTCTCTTCTTGACCATCGAAGTCAAGTCGTTGACTGCAGGGGATGCAGTGGCCGAGTCTAACCCAGCCTTATCATCCTCACCGACCAAAGCAGATGGCATGATCTCTCCTAATATTCCCTTCATGATCTTATCTTTCTCTTCTTTGATCTTGGCATCACCTCTAGTCAAGTCTAGCAACCTCTGTTCCATTTCAAACAATAGGCCGTCGTCCTGTTTTTGGCCCGGTTGTTGGAATCTCAACTTCATCGATTCTAAAGCTTTCTTCATCATTTCGATGGCTTTTGTAATCGAATCAAGATCTTCCGTGCAGAATTCCAAAGCCAACGATAGCTTGTAGTAGGCTTCGGAGACCAATCCAGAGTGAAATGGGTAGAGCTCTACTCTGAGTTTTGTCAACGCATCAAAGTCTTGTGCCGCCTGTTTGAAGTTTTCAGTTTCGAGGGACACCTCACCTAGTAAGTCGTACACATCGGATATCTTCTTTTTCAATACTATCACAGGGTTCTTAATGGAGTTGATGTCTTCTTTATCGGATTTTAAAAGAGGAGAATCGAGCTTGTCGTTCGATTCTTTGGATTGTTCGAGTTCGGTTAGTTTTTCTTCGTAGATGGTTCTCGTTAAATCAAGGATCTCCCATGCAACCTCGAAATCGGTTTGTTCTGCCTCTTCTGGTTCATCTGCTGGGCCTTGCTGTTTTGCCTCATCGTCTTTTTCATCGTCATCGCTTTCTTCCTCCTCTTCCTCAGCAACTGGAGGTCCAGAAGTATCTTTCTCTTCATCATCATCATCATCATCATCATCATCATCATCATCGTCATCGTCATCGTCATCGTCATCATCGTCTTCTTCTTCTGCCAAAGTTTCGTTGAATTGAAACATGCCTTTATCGTTGTCCTGGTCAGTATCGTTGCCGCCATCGTCTTCATCCTGGTTTTCTTTGTCACCAGCAGCTTGGCTTTGCTTGGAATCCTCAGGTCCAACCGATCCCAAGACGCCTGATTTGGACACAGCGTTCTCAAAAAGCGAGCGACCGTAGAGGAGAAGCAAGTCTGGGTCATCCATGCCTGTTTCCATGTTGGAAGTTTCACAAGCCTCGGAGTAGACCTCGGCAGCAAGATCGTAGTTCTTCTCGGCGAAAGCCCTGGCACCTTGCTGGAGCAACTCGAGGATGTGTTTGGAGTAATTGGAGTGTGTGTCAGTGGACATGGTGGCGACAGAAGAGGCAGTGATAATTGTAGAAGAAGAGACGACTGGAATGGCTGATGGAGAAAACCGTCAAGATGAGAGAGACACACGAAAACAGGAGTGGAAAGTTGAAACGACGCGTGGCCAAGAGAGACGATCGACGCAGAATTGAGACGCCAAAATTTGTGCGTTTCAACTGCGAATTTCGTCTTCTTTTTGTTTTGTCAACTTTCCTTGTTGTTTGTTGTTTGTTGTTTGTTGTTTCTTGCTGGCCACACTCCCTCAACTACCTCAACTACCTCCACTTATACTACTAGTCTCTCTCGCAATGACTGTCGAGCGTATGTCTTTTTCCCTCCATTTTTCTCCCGTTGGGTGCTTCCCCTCCACCGCTCACCATCTCTGGAATCAATTACGCGCCTCGTCGTGTCTTTGATGATGCCACGCTGGAATCAACGCTGGACAACCAAATGCCCATGTCCACTTTTACTAACACTTTTCTCTCTCTTGCAGAACCTGTCCCTATGGATGTTGAACATACCGCCATTTCTTCTGTTGAATCCACACACCCCGAAGTTAAAGTCATCCGCCGCAAGTTGAACGGTTACGTTGGCTTTGCCAACCTACCAAAACAATGGCACAGAAAGTCCATTAGAAGAGGTTTCAGCTTGAACCTCATGGTTGTTGGTGAAAAGAGTCTTGGTAAATCCACCTTGATTAACACCTTGTTCAACCGTGAATTGTACCCTGTCGATGAGCCAGTGAGAGCACAATTCCCTGACCCTGAAGAACCTATTCAAGTCACTATCGAGACCGTCAGCACTGAGATCGAGGAAAATAACGTCAAGTTGAATTTGACCGTCATTGATTGCCCTGGATTTGGTGATGCTGTCAACAACAACGACTCATGGAAACCAATCGTTGACGAAATCTGCACCAGATTCGACAGATATTTGGAAGCTGAAACCAAGATCAACAGATCCACCATTGCAGATGACAGAGTTCATGCTTGCATATACTTCATCGAGCCAACAGGCCACTCTTTAAAATCTTTGGATATCAATTTCATGAAGCAAGTTCACGACAAAGTGAACTTGATCCCTATCATTGCCAAATCCGACACTTTGACCGAAAACGAGATTGCCGAATTCAAACAGAGAATCTTGGACGACATTGACAACCAAGGAATCAAGTTATTCTCTCCTCCAGAGTACGAAAATGACGACGAGGATACAAGACTTGCTACCAGAGAGATCATGTCCAAGTCTCCTTTCGCCATTGTTGGCTCCACCAAGCAAATCCAAACGCCAGACGGTAGAATGGTGAGAGGTAGAGCCTACCCTTGGGGTATCATCGAGATCGACAACGAAGAGCACTGCGATTTCATTAAGTTGAGACAGCTTTTGATCAGAAATTTCATGGAGGAACTAAAAGAGACCACCGCCAAGAGATTGTACGAAAACTACAGAGCTGCCAAATTGAAGAAGTTGGGTATTGAGCAAGATAACAGCGTTTTCCGTGAATTTGATCCTGTCTTGAAACAAGAGGAAGAGAAACAGTTGCACGAAGCCAAGCTGGCCAACATGGAGGCCCAGATGAGAGCCATCTTCCAACAGAAGGTGAGCAGAGAGGAGAAGAAGTTGCAGGAGACCGAGGCCGATTTGTTTGCCAAGCATAAAGAGATGAGAGATAAGTTAGTGAAACAGATCAAGATGTTAGAAGAGAAGAAAAAAGAACTAGAAATGGCCAGACCGGTGCATCACAACTCAGATCCAGCACCGGTTCCAACCAGTGCTCCAACAAAGACGCGTAAAGGTTTCTTACGTTAGAACTTGTTAGAAAAAAGATAATACGAAGGATACATCGATTCATTCTTCTTTGCTTTAAGTGAAACCATTCGATGATTCTTTTAAAAATATATATGATTTCCTGCGAGTTCGTTTCAAATTTGGGTACGGGTTAAAACAGTTTAAGCTTTTTTTTTTTTTACTTATTTTCAGTTATGATTTTTTTTTATTCTCCTTTTATTACCAGCTAGTTACTAGTATCAAAGTCTTCAACCTTCTAAGTTCCACTTGCCGTAGAAGCATGTAATCGAAACGGGTCACACGACCAGATGTCACGTGCACACACAAGAGAAAAATTCACAGCATTTTTTTGCCCTCTCTGATTGCAACGCTTCCACTTCTAAGAGGCTGTGGAATGTTTATGTGCCTGGAGGTTGGTAACCGGGAGACTTTTACGTCGACAGGCTGTTAGAGGCATCGTTTAGATTGGTCACAGGTATTGCGCAGAGAGATTACAACAGTAAGTGTTTTGCCATGTTATCCATTCCCACATTTATGTTTGTGTGTGGGGTGTGGAGTGAAAATTTATCTATACATGTACTATATATTTGACAGAGGAGAAATAAAATACTAACCCAACCTTTTTATCTAGTGCCATCTATATCTTTATATGAGATTTTGGGTGTGGAGTCGTCTTCATCCTTTTCGGACATCAAAAAGGCGTACAGAAAGCTGGCGTTGGTGTACCATCCAGACAAGGTCCCACACGAGGAAAGAGAGGAGGCCGAGATCAAATTCAAAGAGATAAGCCATGCATACGAGGTGTTGTCGGACGAAGAAAAAAGAAATGCATACGACCTATACGGTACCACTGATGGTACGGTGCCTTCGAACGGATTCGGTTACGATGATTTCGAGTCCACTTTTGGAGGAGCTGCTTTCGGTGGGAGTAACTTTGACTTCAACCCTGAAGATTTTGCAAGATTTTTCAACGGTGCTTCTTCAGGAGGAACAGGTAGACGTCGTCAGGCAGGAGGCCAGAGTGGTGGTGGTAGTAGTGGGTCAACGTCAAAGAAGACTCAGGATGCCGTCATTAGCTACGAGGTGACTTTAGAAGACTTGTACAACGGGAAGACGGTGAAGATCTCGTCGACGAGGGATAAGATTTGTGGGCATTGTAAAGGTACAGGTGCAAAGAAGAAAGCCCAAATAGTGACTTGTCCTAGATGTAAAGGTGAAGGTGTCACGGTGAAGTATCTACAGATGGGTGGTATGATTCTTCAAGAACAGACGGAATGTGGTTCTTGCAGTGGTAAAGGGAAGTTTTATAGATCGAGTGACCATTGTAAGAAGTGTAAAGGGAAGTGTGTTGTTCCTGAGTCGAAGAAACTGGAATTCTTGATACCTAAAGGTTCCCCAGATTCCGGATCGATCGTTTTGGAAGGGGAAGCGGACGAACAACCCGGTTTGAAACCAGGTAACGTGGTGTTACAATACAAAGTTAAAAAGCATGCTAGTTTCCAAAGGGACGGTAACGACTTATACACTAAAGTTAAAATCCCTCTAGTGGACGCACTCACCGGTTTCAAAGACAAGAAACTCGTGAAGACGTTGGATAACAGGTGGATCAACGTTTCGGTGCCTGCAGGTAAAGTCATCCGACCAGGAGATTCGATCATCGTCAACAACGAAGGTATGCCGATCAAAGGTAACTCAAGTTACAGCGGAGCCATGTACATAGGTGTGGAGATCGAATTCCCCAAAGATAACTGGTTCATCGAAAAGAACGACCTTAACAAGTTGAAGTCGGTGTTGGATATATCGTATGGTGGTGTGGCAAACGGTAAAGCTGATAGCGAGACACAAAAGGAGTCCGATGAAGGAAGCGAGGTGACTAATGCTACGTTTACCATCCAGTCGAAAGAAACACTTCCGAAGTCGTTCAACACCTATTTCAACGATACGATCGTGACGAACGTCGGTGTTGATGATTCCAATAAGAACAAAGGTTGGTTTGGAGGTTGGTGGTAGTTGAAACACAGGCATGAAATATATACATATATATAAAAACTATTATAAAAACAAGATCCACAACAAATATGTACATATACATACTTTCATATAGTGAAAACAAGAATTACAAAGTATTATAAGCTGCGATCAAAAAAAGAGAAATATATATATATATATATATATATATATATATAAAGAAAATCATTACTTTATATATATCTATACAAAATCAAAAAGATAAGATATTAATATTAATAAATAAAATGCAAAAAAAACCAGACACAAATAATCTGGAGTTGAAGTCCCTTCCTTATTTCTTCGTCGTACCAGACTCGTAGAATTCAAGCAACTTGTTCAACTTCTTCTCCTCGTCCTCTTCGGAAAACTCAGGAAATTCCAATTCTAGCTCGGAATCAAAACCTAAGGAATCGGCAATTTCATCGCTGTCATCCTTCAAATCCAATCCCAACCTTGCAGTCTTTTCCGCTTCAGGTTTTTCAAATTGGCTTAGGTCTAACTCTAACGGATCCAAAAAATCCCTTGAATCCTTCGATGGGGTTGACGTTGTACCAAACACGTCCTGGATCACACTCTTGGACATGGACTGCATCCCGCTTGGAACGTACGGAAGCTCTGGGTCTTTCTTTGGAACGTACTCAATCTCCAATTCTTCGTTGTCATCATCATAATCAGAATCGAAAAATTCGTTCTTCTGAGACGATTGTATCCCAGACTCCTCTCTTAAATCTTGTATCAATTGCTGGTCCACAAGGTGATCAAAGTTTAGCTTTCTTCTTGGGTTCACCTCGCTCGATATTGGTGAATCCCTCTGCACAATGAACTTCTTCGTTCCAAAAGTGTCATTTTCAGCAATTTGATTTGTGTTGAAGCTGTTAATGTCTGTAAAAGTCGATGTCTTTCTGATCTTGTTGAAGTTACCTCCAATCTGCTGCGGTTGTTGTTGTTGTTGTTGTTGTTGTTGCTGCTGCTGCTGCTGCTTTGTGACAAAGCTCGGTTGGAATGTGATCGAGTTGGAAGACTTGGTTCTAAGAGCGTTCTTGGATGAGTTTCTGGTGAGCGTCAAATGTGACGAAGGGGCCCTTGTTAACGACCTCTTCGCTGGAAACACGTTGTTCTCGCCCTGCGATTTCTGTTGTGTGCCTGCAAGTTGCGATTTTACCGATTTGACCGCATTCTCCTTATCCTGAAATTTCAGACTGTGTTTCGGAAGTGACGACATGACTGGTTGCGTGTCTGTTCAAACTGTTATATACGAAAAAAATTCTGGATTATGTATATGGAAGAAACAGAAAGCTGTGTTTGACGATGTTTGTTTTTGTTTTCGTTTGTTGATTTTTTTTTCTTTGGAGCAGCCGCTCGGGTGGTTGCCGCTTTGGGACAACGGACATTTTTTGCTTCAAATTTCAACCCATCACTTTTTTTTCTCTTTTGGTTTTGCCCTTTTTATCCATGTTCACAATCCGGTAGCTTTTTCAGGCGATTTCAGATGCTTCTGATATGTCGACGGTAGCAACAATTCCCCAGTTACTGACAGTGTACCGAACCTTGCAACGGTCAATCTCCAGGACCCCGCTAGATCCAGGCACAAGACACAGGCTTCGCTCACAACTACATACCGAATTCGAGAAAAAAGTGCCCAAGAGTCCATTAGGAACGAAATTTTACAAGCAGCTTTTACGAGCCCATGAATTTGAAAGTACTTTGAACAACATACAGCGCAACGGGAACAAGAACTCGGTACAGAAGTTGCTCCAACTAGCGTACGTTCAATCGGTACCTTTGCAAGACAGGACCCCTGTCTGGCTCTACAAGTTCCTATCCGGGAATCTCAATACGAGGTTGCGTAAGGATGCGTTTGTTGCTGAATATGGAGATCTTATCAAGGAGACTCATATCATGGCTAATTACGACAGCCCCAGTGGTATATCGGACAAGTACTTTGAACAGTTGCATGCAAACGAGACTCCAAGACAGAAAACGATCTCCGAAATGTTCGGATTGAACGGTGCAGAAAAAGCTAAAGATACTGAGGTTAAAAAATTAAAGGAAGAAGAAGTCGCACAAGCAAAGAAAATTGACTTGGAAGAGTCGCCAGATCTAACCAAGTTGTACAACTTTCGACTTGAGTTTAAAGACAAGCTTTCGAAGAAGACCAACATCCCCACTTTTGAAGTCATCGTGCCCCCAACTCTTTCAGGACAACCGTTAACTAACGCCCGAATGTTCAACTTGAAGTTCAAGAGGCTACTTGGCATACGCAACCATGTTTTAAAATACCAGCCTGTCACAATGGACCACCTTGTACATCTGGACTCGGTCGTGGCTGATTGTAAGTTGATTTTCCATGATATGGATCAGGCAAAAAGAGCCGGTATAAAGGAAGGTTACAATCTGTTCTTGCAAAGCAGCTATGCGGTTACGGAAAAGGGTGAAATTGTGTTGCCTAACATCATAAACACTGTGTTTGATGCATCGGAAGAACTAATAAACTTGTATAAAAATTAAACATTAATATCGCATGAAACTTGTACATATACAATCTAAAATTTAATATATATGTATATATATTATCACAAGTCGAAAACCGTGTACTCTTTCTTAGTTGAATCCAAAAGAGACCCTATGCCTCTTGCTGGATTGATAGCCATGTAGCTCGGTATGAACTTCTCGGTGTCTGCAAAATATCTTTGCTTGACAATGTACTTGCCGTTGAGGTCGATCGTAATCCCAGGGGAGTTGGATATTGCAGCGGCATCGACAGCGATGAGACTAGCAGAGTTGGCTCCAGATACTCCAGATTTGTAGTTGATCAACAAGATAAATTGGTCTAAACTGACAAAGCAGCCTTGTATCTTGGTGATCTTCAACGTGGCAAATCCATTCAACAGTTCGACAAAAGTCAAAATATGCTTGCGGCATTCCAAAGTGTCTGGATTGATTTCCACCAGTTCAACAGTAGAATCTTTGATCACTAGTGCCAAGCCTGTAGAACGACCGTCTTCAGCGTTGAACAACTTAAAGTGGCAATCGCTGGAACCAATATCGCCGATGTTACAAACCAGATTACACTCAATCTTCTGCTTCATGTTGTCTTTAACGCCATCAAAGAAGTCATTACACTGCGACTCCAACTCTTTGTAGAGATTCAGAAATTCGGTCTTGTCCTGTCCTGTAGTGGAAGTCACTTTGTCCAATCCAGAAGTTAGGAATTCGATGATCTCTTTAGTCTTTATCGGCTCGTTATCCTGTTCGTCCATGGTCACTTCGAGTAAGATGGATGCAAGCCATTTGATGAAACTTTCAAAATTCTTCTGGTTCTTGTTCAATTTGATCGTCTCGGTATGCAAAAGCTTCATCAGATTGGAAGACATCTCCACAGCGCTTGCCAACATCGTTCTGTTCAAACTTAACTCTTGCTCGTTCTTCTTCCATTTGGCAAGCCCTTGTAATGTGGATAGATGGATGATCATATGTTCCATGGCAGGTATCAAGTTGTAAAAAATGTTTTGACGGGATCCTTTGTAATACTGCTTGCCCAATTTGGTCCATCTTTTGATACCCCTATCACCCAAGTAATCTGTCAACCAGGTCTTTGTCGGTTCAGACATCACACCGGTAAGCAATAGGTCGTAGAGGTCATATATTGGGTCGAAATTGGCGTCTTCTCCGCTTTTCTCTTGAATTTCATCCTTCAATAGGGCAGTTATCCTTGTTGTGTAGTCTATGAAAGGTTTGCAATCGGATATCAGGTTCTCAATTAGTTCCTTCACGTACGACAGCAAACCCACCAATTTAGAACACGTCAACGATACCGTCGGTAGCAAAGATCCGTAAATTTTAGCAAAGTTGGTGTCAAGTTTCAAGACCGACAACCCATCCTCTTTTTCCACCAAAACAAGATGCGAACTGAGATCGCTGCGTGATTGTATCGATAGAATCGTCGAATAAGAATCTTTGAGTTGTTTGAATACAAAATCTTCGATGGTAAAGATCCCATATAGTATAAAAGATATAGCACCTCCTTCAGATCCAACAATTAGGAAATCTAAAGACGAGTCATCACATTTGATGAGATCGTTATCCGCTATTAGTTTCTTGGATCCATGAGACGTACTTAGCTTAATCAACGAGTTGGCCAAGTTGATATCAAACAAATGGTCAAATTTGCCCTTCGAGTCAAAAACTGAAGACCTGCTAAACCAATTGCAACTTTCAACGACTTTTCCAAGTTTGAAGGATAAGATAGCTTTCCCCGTGTTGGAGTCGAATAGATTGATCGTTCCTTTGTTTGAGATCACAGCAAACATCTTACCGTCAGGTCTCCAACAAACTCTCTCTATTTCTTCTCCACCATCATCACCATCTTCTTCTTCGTCAAGTTGGATGTTCCAAACCTTTTGATTTTCCAATCTGTATACCCACAATGTGTTCTCATTGAATTGGAAGGAGACCAAATCCATTGTGGGGCACCATTGGAAATTCTTGTCCGAGCTCACTGGGAACGGGAGCTTGTCGGAGGAGCGTGTCTTGAAGCACCCATCATGCTGTTCCATAGTTCAAATCAGATCTTACGTGATGGAAAAGAGAATATGTTAAAACCAAGCACCGTAACTGTGTTTCTGCATCCAACCTGTAAAGTGTTGCCCACCATCTACTGTTCAAAACCCAACCAACAACATCAACTCCCACCGACACACCCTCCACAATCACGGCTGTGCAACGGGACGGCAGACGCGCCTCTACAGATTATGTAAGACATCGCATAACAATTACAGGTGTAGTTATATTAAGTACAGATGGTCTCTCACTCTCTGTACCTATAATAGGTGATATGATAATCTAATTACATGGTTGCCCTGTCACTGGCATCTATCTAAACATGAATTAAGCCAGACGCTGTCTCCAATCTGGATTAAAGGTAGCAAAGTTGGCGGGATATCAAGGTTAGCTGAATACTTCCTTTGCTAGATATGGGAGTAAAACAAAACTAGCCGTGATCAAAGCCACAATGTTTTCCCACAATGCAACGGGGAATCCAACCAATCCCATCTCTTTGAAGTTGATGTAACAAGCATAGAAAGCAACAGCAAAGAAATGGTTGAACAAAACCATTGGACTTGGAATCAGCCCTGAAAGTAAGCCAACGGGTCCGCTAACACAGTCACCACCTCTTAAGAAGTAGTGGAAACAGCCTTTTTGTAGGAGGAACAAAGGTTTGGAGTCAGCTGCAAACAAGGAATACAAAGCGATGGATAAAGTGTTGATGACCGTGTCGAGTCCCTTACGGTCAACATGGAAGGCTAGCATTTTTTCCAGGATAATGCCATCATCACCTAGTTCTTCGTTCGTCAAAGGTGACAACAATTTGGCTAGCAATACGGTGTCGTTTAAACCAACAGTCATACCTCCACCGGTCAACGGATGTCTCATGTTCAAAGAATCACCAAGGCAAATTAGGCCTGGGATTTTGTTCTGCTTAGCCACAAGATATTGGTTTGGCATGGATCTATAAACATCTTGGTCTTTGGTTTCAAGGGCTCTGTTGAAGCTAGGTTGGATGGATTCGGGTAAGTTTGGTAGTACTTCATCTTTTAAGTAAGTTAGGATCTGTTCTCTTTTCGGTAGCTTAGCAGATCTGATCGCACATAAGATTCTAGTGTGATGAGGGCTGATTTGGTAAACTAACACTGGAGCCATTTTGCCAAGTAGAACGTGACCGTGATTCTTCTTAGGTAGAACTGCATCTTCTAAGTCCAAACCGACAAAGTAGGATCCCACAGATGGCACGTTATCGGAACCTAGCTCCTTTCTGAACTTGGAGTATATACCGTCACATGAGATGGTCAGCCTAGCTTTGAATTCACCTTTATCGGCAACTTTCACCCCAACAACTTTATCTCCGTCTTTCACAAGGCTGGTAACGGTACCTTCCAACTTGGTCACTTTTGGCTCGTTCAAACATATCTTTCTCAAGTTCATTAGGAATTCACCGTGATGGAAAGCAACACCTCTGACTGTCTCTGCATTATCCCAATCTTCAACGTCTATGGTGTTATCTGTAATCAATTTGTCCTCGTCACCGTTGACAATGGCACCGGGGACCGGCTCTGTGTCTATTTTCGTTAACACAGATTTGTTAAGGTAGTTAACGGAGACATTACTGTCGTGGTAGCCGATGTAGTAACCGTCGACGTGGATAGCGTCGATCCCGTTGATGGCTTGCACCATGCCTAGTTGTTTCAAAGCTTTAACACCAGAAGGTTGCAGTAGCTCACCCACGATACGGTTGGGTTTGGTCCATTCTCTTTCGACGATCAGCACCGAGCGGCCTTGTCTGGCCAAGGCGGTGGCAATGCACGGTCCAACCACACCTGCACCTATAACGATAACATCGTAGGGTTGAGATTCCGGGGAAGTTGTCATGGTCTTCTTCTGTATAGTTTTTCGATCTCCTCTTTGCTTTTTGTTTTTTTTTTTTTGTCTTTGTCTCTTATGAGAGAGAGAGAGTATTATTATTCGATGAATAGATATATGGAGCAGAGAGAAGATGGTCTGAAGAGAAACAAGCAGCAAAGCACTGGAAGCACATAATACAAGAAGAGAAGAGTGAAAATGATCCGATTCCACTAAACGAGGGAAACGACGTGCAACGGACGACGTCCACCGACGCGTCGACATGTGATTGATAGTCTGCCATAATAGATGACATAACGGTAGTTGCGCAGAGCATTCCATTTTTGGGGTTGCGTTGCGTTGCGTTGGCCCTTTTCAAGTTTAATCAGCCACAATTTCACACTCTTTAAGAACTGTCTATCTGGGTACAGCGATCCATTGACCTTGGAATCTCGATTGTAACATCGTTTGACACGTTGTTCATCCCCTTGCAACAGCCTGTTCGCATACTGTCTTTTTTTTTTTTTTTGTTCCTTCCCTTCAGATCTTACGACTTGGCACTGATTGCTTGCTTGCAGTTCACCACATCGTTCCATCAGACAACAACACTTCACCTTGTACTATAGACACACAACCAATTCATCCACCATATACGCATAAGATGAGCGAAAAAGAGGCCGTTTTGCCCGTCCACAACAAAGAGGCAGAAAAAAAGATCGAACTCCTATCAACCACGGGAGATTACGACGAGTATAACCCGATAAGGGAAAAATTCTCCTACGCTATAGCGGTCCAACTATTCCTGGTTTACCTCATATACCTCTACTACGAACACATCAATATGGTGCACCCACTACTAGCTGGTCTACTTCTAGGTGGACAATCCTCGTGCATGGCCCAATCGTTGAACCAGTACTATAACAAGACTTATAGTTTGAACAAGCACGCCAAGTTTTACGTCTGGGGTACAATGAACGGATTCCTAACCACCATTTGGATCCATATCTTGGTCACACACGTTCAGACGCCGATGTTTAGGTTTCTGTTGGATCAAAGTGTAGGAACGTGTTTTTTCCAGTTCATGTTTGTGCTGTTCAATTGTATCTGGGAAAGATCAGACCTACTGAATAATTTGAAGACCACATATATAAGTGCCTTGAAGTACTCTTACATGATCTGGCCTGCCATCAGCTTCTTAAGTTTCAACTATTTGTCTCCAGAAGTCATCTTCCCTTTGAATTGTTTTTGTAACCTTATCTTCACCGTCATTTTGGCTCTTTTGACATAATTTATGTCTACAGCGTTTTTTCTGTTTTTTTTTTTCAACTTGTGCAATAGATCTTCTCATTAATGGTGTTTTTGTTACATATTTTTGCATTGTTTTTGATATTTTTTACGATTTGTTTCTTTTTATTTTTTTTTTTTTTTTTTTTTTTTTTTTTTTTTTTTTTTTTTTTTTTTTTTTTTTTTTTTTTTTTTTTTTTTTTTTTTTTTTTTTTTTTTTTTAGCTTTAGTTTCCCATGTGTTATATTGAGTTTCTAGTTTACTTCATCGTTCATTGAAAAAAAAAAATGTTCAATTGTATTAATTTTATATATGTAAGAACTGAATTACTTTTTCTTTTGGGTAGAGAAAAAAAAGTTAGAATACAAAAATGGTCGCTATATGTTAGCCCAAGCTCCACCACAGAAGCATATTCTCTGATAATGCGTGAAAACAGGGTTGCTAACAAAAGTAGCCGCTGCTAACTGTCCTTCTTCACTCTTAACCGTCGACGCAACGTCGTTGATCGAGGATATGGCACCGCATCTGATGCATCTTCTCATTGCAAGCTTGTTACCTGCACCTGCACTACAAGCCAACCCATTGGTGGTATCCTCACCGAAGATACCGGGATGGAACGTGAGTAGCCCAGGACCAGCATCACCTGTGCTACCATCCGCTTCCAATTCGTTCGGTCTCAAGCTGTTGGTTCTCACCTTGGCTGCAGAGTTGCCGTTTGTCGTGGACGACGACGATGTTGATGATGCTGCTGCTGCTGTTGTTGCTGTTGTTGTTGTTGGTGGTGGTGCTGGTGGTGCTGGTGGTGGTGACCCTGAGTTTTGGTTCAACAACCGTTGGATCGGTTCCACAAAGTCAGTGGATCTCAATAGTTGCTTTCTCAACGTGTCGATTATCAACCCATCGTACGAGTACGATTCGATCAACTTCCGGTTGTATTTTCTGAACATGGAGTAATCGGTAAAGCTTTGCAAGGAGGCTCCAGATGGGAACATATCTTCTTCAATAGCGGTGCCCGTATTAGCTTGCTCTCCAGGTTCTTTCTTGACTTTAACTTTTTCATCCTTCATCTCCGTATCACCATCACCATCTTTACTGTTGTTGCTCTCATCATCTTCCTCTTCGTCCATTTCGTCTTCACCGTTGATACCTAGCTTCAACCAACTGACGTTCCTGAAGTAAAGTTCGGTGACATCAACGTTCCCAGAGATCAAGACTGACTTCTCGTAAACGTCGCATAACTTCTTCAACGGATCGATAAAAGTCTTGGAAACGTAACCTTGCGACACAATCTGCTGTTCGATGGCAAGAGACGTCGATTGGTCCAACCTCATGTTTCTTAGTGGAACATCTGCTTCTGCTAAAAACTTCTCAAAAACACTTAAAGACACAGGAGAATTGTTCAATATCGCACCGAGCCTATAGTAAGCCTCCATCGTCGGATGCGACACGAGTGATCTAGAAAATGCACCCGATCCACTACCGGCAGCAGATCCAGTCCCAGCACCAGACTTGTAAGTTGGCATGATGGGAAAGCTTGCTGGTGAATCCGCGATGAGCATCTGCTTCTCAACGTACGAAAATGCACCCATCTGGTTTTCAGGTGTGATCAACGAGGTGAGCCATGGATCGTTCTTCTCCACAAACTTCTGGACGAACGAAAACAACCGTCTGATGTTAGAGATGGCAAAGATCAAGAACGCACGCGGCACTTTACCCAATATCAACGGAACCATGACCGATTCAGAGATGCACTTCTCGATCTGTTTCGTGTCTCCAGATTTGAACACCGTCGTCAACGCAAACAACTCCTGGTTCAAACCGATGATGTAATCCATACACCAACGTATGATACCTAACACGGAAATTATGCTCTCCTCTCTAGCACGTGCATTAGCCAACGTATCCGGTGTATTCAAACCTTTACGTGCAAACCGTTGCATGTTGGAATATATCGTATGGATTGTGTACATTATCGACGACGTAACAAACTTCAGGTTCACTAAGGCCCATGCAATCTTACCCGATTTGTTTCTCTTCCAGTTGACGTTTGTTCCAAGCGATAGCTGTAACGTCAAGATACGTTGCAACGGTTGGTTCTGTAGCATCTTGTCCGTTTGCTCCGTTGAAATGTCGATCGTCAAGTTGATTGCCCTCTGGCACTCTTGCAATATCGATATCAGAAGTCTGTAGGCAAGGTTGGCGTTGGTATGAGTCTCAGTAGAATCGATCTCGGATCGGATCGTGGCTATCAAATCATCGGTTGAGTATCCGAAATAGCAAGCACTCGTGTGGCGTAACGCCAGTGCAGCAGTCACCGCGAGGAGTAAACCTTTCCTATTAGGTGGTCTGTTGGCATCGTCCACAACCGATTCAACGGAACGGATGTAAAGTTGGGACGAATTCACGGGCAAAGACACGTAGCAACAAACGTTGGGTGATATGCAGGTGTACTCTGGTTGGAAGTTCATTCTTGGGAATTCAAACCCTGAATCAAAGAGCGATGAGATCAACGAAGGTAATAGAACGTCATGGGACGCTGTCGATAGAAGCGAAGACGATGACGATGACGATGCAGTTGTCTTTTTAGGGAAAGGTGGCTTCTTGTAGATGTTTTCGATTTCTTTCATCGTGGATCTGTTGAACACTTTCATCATACCGTTGGCAAAGGAAATACACACCATCATATCCAAGTTCAAAGATTCGATTCCGATTATCGACTCGTTGAACGACATCTTCTGTTTGAACACTAGCTTGGAAATAGGGTTTATCGTAGCCGAAGAGGTAGACGTATCCATGGATCTCTTGTTGGCAATGGTTCTGAATGCAGAACGAATGGAATCTGGTTTGTTCACTTCATCCAACTGGAACCTTAAAATTGTCGATTTGGCAGCGGTAGCAGCAGCAACAGCTTGACCACCGTTCCTTTTAGCTCCAAGAGCATCACCGGCAGTAGTATTTTCACCGTTTCTCTCCTCGGTTTCCCCATTGGTGTCATAATGCTTGTCGTTTTCAAAACTTAAAAGTACATCAAATTCGGTAGACTGATGGTAGTTTGGAGAGATAAAATCTATGCCAGACAACCTTGAACAACCCACGTTAGGATCACTCACATCCACTTTAAACAACTTGACAACTTGCAACTTCGGAGGGAACCTCAAATGGTCGGGGGTTCTGTAAGTTGGCAGCTTGGGCAAGTTCTTGGCAGCGTCCAATAGGTACATCCAATCTATCGTAATTTCAAAGAATTTGACGAGCGACGATAGAGAGCAGTTGATACCAACGATGATCTTCCCATCTCTTTTGAAGCCGATCGAAGCATACGTAATTTCATCGTTTGTATCTATAGGTAGCAAAGCAGAGACACGGCGGTACTCAATTCCGTGGTCCTCTTGATGGAACAAACAAACCTCACCATTTCTTCTCACACTTATACAGGCTTGCTTTGTAGCCAACGGGTGCATGGCACCGTACGATTTGTACTGCTGTGCGTTGTACGAATAGTAGAATCCGCTAGCATCTTGTACAGCAGCACCTAACTTCGATGCACAACCGTTCAATATGGGTTGCTCTGGTGTTGATTGAACTTTCACAGCTGGTGAGTTTGCAATGACCTGTTTATCGATGTTGAGCCATTTGACGGCCACGATCTGATTGGATCTACGAGACTTATGCGAGTGCAAAGAGGGTAACGGAAGGTTGGTGTTGTCAGAATAGAGCAATTCGGCGGTATTGAAAGACGTTCTCGTGTATTGAGCAGTCGGATACCGCGTCTGTGCTTGTTGTTGTTGTTGTGGTGGAGATTGAGAGTTATTCGATGTTGACGTCGACAAGTTGAGTGGCTGGGGAACATCCGAATGATATTGTGTTTGTTTCTTGATGCCGGTGACTAAGATGGAGACATGGCCAAATTCATCGGCCACAAATAGATCCCATCCTGTATTACTGAACACGATGGCACTCAAGGAAGGTGAATTTTCTACAGATACAGGAGAAGGTGAGGAATGTGGGTTGTTGTTGTTGTTGTTGTGCTGGTGCTGGTGATTTTCGTTGTCGTTCTTCTTTGACAAGACAGACTTATCGAATGAGGCAACATGGAACCCTGTGGGTGGCGCTAACTGCCATGTCTTACCATCGACACATTCTAGATAGGTCATGAGCAGGTTGCTAACTTTGGAGCTGACCGAGGATGGTGTGGCATAGGCGATATGACCTTGTTTGGACCAAGAGATTTTGTTTTTGTGGTTGTTCTGCTGGGATATACGCACTAGCGTATCGCTGACCATGCAATATTCTGGTTCCACCATGGTCGAGTGGTCAATGGGGAGTGCAGATAGGGCAGAAAAGGGCAGAAAAGGGGAAACGAACAGAAAAAGGTCGAGATGGATGAACAAACCAAAATGGCCTTTTTATGAATTTTCCATCGAAAACCACCGACGCGTCGCTCTCATGGGATTCTGCGTCTGCGAGCAGATGGAATCTTCTCCGTGTGTTGTTTTGTTTCCATGTTGTTTTGCTCTATGAGCTTTGGCCTCTTGCTCTGCTGGCTGTATGTTATGGCACATCTGTAATCATGGCACTTGAGCTCGTGGATCTATGTGGCTGGGCATACGCCATAGTATGGGTAGGTGTTCCAACTTTTCATCCTTGTTTGCAACCGTTTTTACTAACGTTTTTTTGGTTTTTTGTTTTTTTTTTCAGAGTTTTTCATTCTACCCCATCATATTTCTATTGATCAGGATAAAATGTTCCGATTCGATATCGTTTGACTACATATTGTTAAACATCCTTGGTTACCTATGCTATACAACATCGATATACTTACAACTATTCAACAGGACGGTGATATCAGAATTCATGCTCAAGTTCAACAACACCCTGCCACTTCTATCGATGTCGGACGTTGCATACTCTGTACACGGCTTAATGTTGAATCTCTTGATCTTTTCTCAAATCATGTATGGGAACAAGATATGGGGGTTTAAAAACAAGAAGATCAACTTCAAGTTGAGTCGGTTGACCACCTTAACGTACTCTGCATTTGCGTTGTTTTGTTTCTACCATTGGGCCAATTTCGGTCAAGAGTACCAATTTTTGAATTTTGCTCTGCAATTGTCGTACTTCAAGATGTGGATCAGTTTTGTAAAGTACTTGCCTCAGGTGATGCACAACCATAAGAGAAGGTCGATGTACGGGATATCGAAGTTGCAGATTCTAATGGATCTATCAGGTTGCATGTTTGCTTCAACCGAAGTGATCTTGAAGAATACCAAAGGTTTGTCTGAGTTGATCATGACCAATACAGGCAAGTTGGGAATCATATTGGTGACATTTACCTTTGATGTTGTCTACCTTGTTCAATTCCAAATATACCCAAATGGAGATCCTGAAGTTACGCAGGAGAAGGTATTGTCCGAAGCTTAATATTTTGCATTCTTTTTGTTTTTGTACATTTATTTTTATTTATATATATATATATATATATATAGTTATTAAGTTGAAGAGATAATGATATAGATCAGTTGTTGGTTGATTGGTGTATCACAGGGATGATTAAATAGCTAAAATCAGCGCGCCGATCGACGCGCCGACAATCCGACGGCACCCGTAATTTGTAAAACTGCGCTGCCCCTCACTGACTTTTCTTGCAATAAATCCTTCTTGCTGGAACTCTTCTTACTGGCTGCTTATCCATCTCTCCTGGCTCTTGCCCTTCTCTTCTATAACACACACACATCATCATCATGATATCACACAGTGTAAAGACCACCATATCCAGAGCATCCACTTTGCCACTTCTGTCCACGTATAGACCTTGCTCGCTCGCCTCCTTACAACGATTGCAACAGGTTCGTAACTTGTTCATCCAAACACAGTCCACGCCTAACGAAAACGCATTGAAGTTCTTGCCTTCGGACACAAAGATCCTACCATCTGCCACAACACCAACGTTGGAGATCAACGGAATCAAAGATGCCTTGCATAAATCCGAGTTGGCTTTCAAGTTGCTCAGCATCAACGACAAATCCATCGAGAGTATCTTGTTCGGGTACGATTTTATAACGATAGTAAAGAGTGTGGCACAACCTTGGTCGATACTCAAACCTGAAATCTTCAGCGTCTTAACCGAACATATAAGTACCGGATCACCTATCATCAACAGAAAATATACCGAGATTTTAAAACAGAAGGATGACGAATTGTACGAAGGCCAAGAATTTGGTGAAGAGGAAGGAGAGGAGGAAGACGAAGTTATTGCATTGATCCATGAGTTATTGGTCACTAGAATACAGCCTGCCATCCAAGAAGATGGAGGTGACATCAAGTTTGTGAGTTTTGATGAGGATACGGGGACGGTTTATTTGAAGTTGATTGGGGCCTGTAAGAGTTGCAGTTCGAGCGAGATCACTTTGAAGAACGGTATCGAAGAGATGCTAAAGTACTACATCGATGAAGTCAAGAGCGTCAAGCAGATCAACGATACTGACGTTGAAGGTGTTGGTGGTGCTACTGGTGCTACTACTACTGCTGCTGCTGCTGGAGACGTAGATGTTCAAAAAGTGGACGAGTTGCCACCTAGTTTATGATGATTCCCTCCCCCGAGCATAATTAATTTTTTATCTTTTAACCTTTACGCCTTTCCAAAATTATCAATTAAATCAATATCAATTAATCGAACGAACGAAAAATTATATATATCCTGTATACATTAATCGATCTGTAAATGGAATTCCCCATTTTGTAATTGTTGATCTATAATTGGTGCATGCGATTTTCAGAGACAAAAAATTGTGACATTTCTTCAGCGCAGTCCGGAACGGAAGCATGCACGCGAGGCTTACCTATATATATATATATATATATATTATATATTGAATAATTAGTGGGAAGTGTGGTTGGTAGAAGACATATACAGGAATGGAATCGAGAAGAGACACGAGTTTCCCACTTGTGATAAAGAGGAGTAAAATAAGTATATATATATATATATATATAATGTAAAATGTAAAATAAATAAAAGCCACCCACCTGAGTGGGTACGGTGACCGATGGTTGGAATTATAAAAAAGAAAGAAAGAAGTCTATGTATATCTATATATGTATATATGAATGTATCGTCGTACGCATGTGTGTGATAGTATAATCTTGGTTGACCAAATGAATGAATAAATGAAGTAGCTCAAGAAAAAAAACAAGAAGAAATGCCACACTACAACATCAAGCAAAGAATATAATCAATGCATCGCTAGTGACATCCACACATGCATACCAAAAGAAAAAAAGACGGAAATAAAACAAAGAGGTTAACAAACAAACAAACAAACAAACAAAAAAGAGAAAAAAAAAAGGGGGGGATGAAAACTAACTACAAGAATTAAAAGAAAAAATAAAACTCAAGCATGCAAAATAATAAGACAAGAAAGGAATAACAAGGTGAAATGGGAGCAGATTAAAAACAAGAAACAGCTGGCATCACCAAAAGGTCAAATTAGTTGCCTAGTCTTCACCGCATAGGGAGGTGGAACTTTCACAGTCAACCGGATTCTGACCGTCTGTTTCCCCCTTTAAACCTTCCAGTGTTGTTACCAACGTAAGGCTGATAGTAAGGATACAATTGGTGATGATGATGATGTTGTTGTTGTTGCTGTGTTGATCCGTTAGGAACAGCCATCTGTGCCTGTGGTTGATGCTGCGGTGTTCCTGGTGGCAACCCTGTAGGAGCCGGAGGATATGCATAGTAAACGTACCCGTTGTAGTTCATGTAAGGCATGAGGCCCTGTTGGGCAGGATACATCGCCTGAGGTTGCTGGTGGTGGTGGTGGTGGTTGTGGTGATGTTGTTGCTTATGGTGTGATTGATGATGATGGTGCTGTTGTTGATGTAACTGTGCAGGTTGTGGTGGGATCATCTGGGACGCTCCCAGTCTAGTTTGGTTCATGTGAGCTATAGTATTCAATTGAGCTTGTTGTTGCTGTTGTTGTGCATTCTGTTGCTGTTGTGGTTGTGGTTGCGATGGCTGTGGCTGCAACCTATTATTGAACTGCTGCGTCACCTCGAGTCCCAAAGTGTGTGCGTCATAAGGGTAGCCAGGGTAAGAGTTCCCGTAGAAGTGGTTCTGCACGTAATGTCTCACTTTGACGCCCCTTCCGATTTTTTCAAACTTAAGTTCTTTACGGTGTGCAAAAGTCACTTGGATTGTGTGTTGGTCGGTCAACCTGTAGTTGTTCATCTGAGTCAGCGCCAAAGAGGCAGAAAACGGTTGTTGGTAGGAAACAAACCCAAAACCTTTCGATTTACCTACAAGCCGTTGTTGTTGCTGTTGGTTAGAATTATCTTCTGTATCGGTGGTGGCCTTCTCATCTTGGCTTGCATCGTCTTTGAACTTTGTGTCGGACTGGCTGGTAGCATCGGACGATTGTTGGTCCGAAGACGACGAAGAACCGTCCTCTTGGTAAGTCATGATCTTCGCGGATGTAATCTTGCCAAAAGGTTTAAACAAGTCGTATAAGTCGTCGTCGGTGAACGACAAAGGCAAGTGAGAAATGTAGAGGTTTGAATCTTGGTACTGTGGGCCAGGAATCGGGAAGTTTGGAGTTGGTGGGGGTGGTAGCTGTGGAGGTAAACCAGCCGCAGCAGTATGGTGACCGGCATGTTGTTGCTGTTGCTGTTGCTGTTGTTGCTGCTGCTGCTGCTGCTGTTGTTGTTGTTGTTGTTGTTGCACGGTGACTAGTTGAGGGTTTATCTGAGGATTTGGAAGTATCGGCTGCAAATGGGGTATCGGAGGTGATGATATAGCCTGGTTAGCAGCAGCAGCGTAAGGTACTATGAACTCCATGGATTCGTTCATCGGGTAGGATGGCGAAAGGTTCTGGTATTGGAATTTCTCCTTCTTACGTTCTGCTTTACCCAACTGGATGTTGAATCCAGGTTTTAACTCGTATCCGTCCATTTCTTCTAGAGCCCTAGCAGCATCGTCATGGTATTTGAAATTGATGAACCCGTAGTTGTTGTCATTCGGCAAGTAAACCGATTCGATATCTCCAAACTTGTCGAACAACGTTGATAAATCCTGCTTCGTGACCGACTGAGGTACATTCTTGATGTAGATGTTGGTGAAGTTTGATTTTCTAAACTCCAATTCTTTAAGTCTGTCCTTCTTAGAGATATGATGGTTGATGAACAGATCGTTACCATCAATGTTGCAACCGTTCAAATTTTCAATGGCATCGTTGGCTTGAGATTTGTTGGCGTAATTAATGAAACCGTAGCCTTTGGAGATTCCATACTCGTCGTATATGATCTTACAAGATTGGATATCCCCAAAAGGTTTAAAGATGTTGTACAATTGTTCCGATGTGGTCATCGGTAGTAACCCTCTGATGTACAAGTTACCGGGTAATCGAAAGTTCAATTCGGATTGGGGCACAATTTGGAAATCCGAGCCATCCGGTAGCAAGGACTCGAAACCATCCAGTTGATCTTGTGTTTTGAAAGAGACAAAGATTTCAAAATCGTTGGCACCTCTTACGATCTCGAAATTGGACGGTTGTACTTTAAAAGTCTTTTCGAAATTCAGTAGAAGTTGGTTGAGATCGAGGTTGGTCTGATTGAGCTTCATGGTGTAGGTGGTGGACTCGAGAGAAGGATCCTCAATCACACCGTCCACCGATTCCTGTTTGAGGGTCTCATTTTTCTCCTGTGAGCCGTCGCCATCAGTAGCAGGAGCAACCACCGCCTCCGGAGTCTGCTGTGTATGATCTGGAGTAGTCATGTGATTCAATTGGAAAGAGTATATGTTGAAATATCAGTTTAAGAGTCGGAGATAAAAAAAAAAAAAAAAAAAAAAAGGAGTAAGGGGTAAGGAAGGAGGAGTAGAAGGATGATGAGGAAGGGTACGTATGGTATAGTTTAGAGCTGACACTGAAAAATATAAGCAGATGGGGTAAATCAAAATTGTGTGAACTGGTGTTATAACCGAGTGTGTGTCTCCTTGTGGAAGCCGGTACAGAGGAGGAGAAAAAAAAGTAGGCAGGGAGTGTGTGTAAGAGATGGAAAGGTATATATAGCTGTATACCAACCAAAGAGGGCCTAGTATAAGCAAAGCAGGAGGGATGCGGGAAAAGAAAGAAAACGAACACCAAGAGCTGATGGTTTCGAACAAAGGGAAGAAGCAAGAGACAGAATTGGTGATCGTTAAAGAAGGAAAAGAAAGAAAGAGAAGAGCTCCAAGTGAAAAAAAAAAAAAAGATGTACCACCTCAAAGATGCAAGCCCCAGACTTATACCATTAACCGTAATAAAATTGATCGGTATAGTACGTTACATGTATCCTGTCACCGGCCATAGTTGCATGTAGAGTAGCAGACGCCCACAAGCTGTGACACACACCGGGAGAAGCTGCCAGAACGCACCAGGGGCTGCAGCCCAGTGAATCACACCCCCCGGTGCTGATGCAGATGCCGCGCGTGCCGAGCGATCATCAAATGCTCATCCACCACAGATTCATGTATACATCTCCCCAGCCTCTCTGACACTCTCTGACACACACCGCCTGGTAGTTACCAGTAGTTATATATATATATATAATATAATATATATATATATTATATATAGATATATATATAGAGTAGGGTATATAAAAAGGTAGTAGTGTAGTAGTACCCTCTGCCGCCCGCCCAGCTGCCAGACTTACAAGTTCCAATTTCCCAATTTCCCGCCCGCGCGGCACCGAAGGTTATTCATCCACAGCTAAAATCCAGACTGCCAGACTGCCAGACTGCCAGCCCAGGTGGCCCACTTACCTTGCAGTCGTACAGGCTTCCAAGTTCCGACGCCGGACGCTCACGCGCACAAATCCACCCCAAATTACAATACATATTACAATTGAGGAACGCCCGGATGTCAAGGGAGCCATGCGGCGCTACCCTTTTTTTCACTTTTTTCACTCCAGTCTCGTTTCTTTGATTACGTAACTGCTTATTACAGCGATTATACGCAGCTCGCCTTGGCTTCTTCAATCAATCAACAGATGTGCACCCCATCCCCTTGGCTTCACATACAGCTCTCTTTCTTATACAAACAATCAATCGAATTAACTGCTAACAAAATATCACTGGGTAAAGAGGGTAAAACATCAAACACTAAACAATACTCTCAAATTTCAGGCCATCAACAGCCACTATAAAAAGAGGAGGAGATTAAAAAAAATAAAAATAACAACATATAAACAAACAAACAAACAGAGGGATACAAAAGAGAAAAGAAGGTTCCAAAAAAAAAAAAAATGTGTTAAATTAATCGAATAATCTTAAAACCATGTAAAATCTTTATATATAGTAAACCATCACTATATGTTCGAAAATGAAGAAAAAAATAACACCTAATGATTAATATACAGCAGACACTAAAAAAACACACACATATTGGAAAACAAAAGTAACACAACCAAAATTCCTTTCAACAAAAAGAAATCACCATTCAGAAAAACGATAGAAGTTGAGGTGAGGGTATCAACCAAGGAGGAAAACAAAAAAAAAACACACACATGCACACTAGGAGCAGTTTCTTTATTTCTTCTTTGGAGCTGGAGTAGCCTTCTTTGTAGCGGCTGGCTTCTTAGCAACGGTCTTCTTTGGTGCAACTGTGGTCTTCTTCTTTGGTGCCTTTTTAGTGGCAGTGGCAGTCTTCTTGACTGGGGCCTTCTTTGGTGCAGTAGTCTTCTTGACAGCAGGAGTCTTCTTGACGGCTGGTTTCTTAGCAGATGGAGCCTTTTTAACAGCAGCCTTCTTTGGCTTAGCAGCTGGCTTCTTTTCTGGAATGCTCTTGTTCAACTTGACTGGACCAGATGGACCCTTTGGTTGGATGAACAAACCAGAGGTGACACCTCTCTTGATGGCCAAGTTGAATTGGGAGTCAAAGTTAGTAGTTGGTGCAGAAAAGTTGGCTGCAATGTACTTCTTGATTGCTTGACGACTATATTATTCAAAAAAAATTTAAATTTTGTTAGTTGGGAAATCATTAAAAACAAATGCTGCTTTGCTAGCCAATTGATTTGATTGTTATCGTTGTCCTTTCGATATTTTTTGCTGTAGATACATTGAACACGTATTTTGTTGTTTGTTTGTGTTTATCAGAAGCATTCTAGAAAGTTTTTTTCAATTGTCGATTGATAGGCAAACGATGTTAAATATATCTAAGAGAAACAATCAAAACAAAGGTGAAGCAAGCTTTTTTTTAAAAAAAAAAACATGAAAAGAAAAAGTGGCGAAGTTGGTTGCTTCTCACAACCAGAATTCACCTCAGTTTATCTGGTACATACCTTGAGCCGTTTCTTTCCTTCAAAGTCTTGATAGCATCGGTAATCAAATCTAAAATTATTATTATTATTATAGTGGTTGTTTAGTTAGTTAGTAATTGTCATTTCAATATGGAAAAAATTGTAATTTATTTTCCAGTAATGTAGTTACTGGTTGATTTACATAAAAGGTAAACAACCAGGCAAATTCACTAGGAGAGAGAAAAAAACAAAACGCAATCCGACTTACCCTTGTAGGATTTCTTGGAGGCAGCAGCTTTAGTTTCGGTAGACATCGTTGGATACGTTATTGGTTGTTGGTAGTTAGTTGATGGAGAGTCAATACAAGTTTGGAAAGAAGAGAAGAGGGAAGAGAAGGAAGAAGAGGACAAATATGAGATGGGCATAGGGGATATAAGGATCACTCCCAGTTTGCTCTTGTGGCTCGCGGGGAAACAATACGCTCGCTGCTCCGAAGTGTTTGTTTACAGCAACGTGCAAGCTCTTAGTGTCTGGCTGCTGGCTGCTGTGAGCGTCGCCGACGCGACTAGGAAGCCGGCCTCCTCTTTACGTTTTCTTGTTTGTTTTGCGTAAACACAGGCACGCGAGCGCGTCTGTGACTCTGTGTGGGTCAGTGTATCCATGCATACTGTGCGCGTTTCCTCCGCTCTGGTTTGTCCTCCTCTGTGCCTGGGCGTGCGGTAGTTTACTCACTTGCACCGTGCACAGTTGTGATTGGCCAGTGAGCTGTGCATTCAAATTTGTATATAGCAGACAATTGATCAATCATCAAGATTTAACTCATGGATTCGGCATGGAGGTTTGCCTGCTTGTCCCCCGGCCTATCTGAACTTTTCTGAATTTTTTGCCAGCTGACGGCGAGTGAGTCTCAACTATACTAATTGTGAGCAGCATGATATTAGCTAGAAGAAGCAGGTTGCTGGCCATGGTTTTTTTGCACAGTAGAACTGGCATGTTTCGAATTGTGTATTAGACTTTTATAATATAGTGATCAAGACATTTATATTATTTATATATATATATAGGATATATAGGATCGAGATTTTGCTTTTGTAGAGAGATAAGGCATATATATATGCTGTACCGACTATAGACGAACACTCGGGGGCTCGTCGAACAGATCAAGAAAAGGGAGCCTGGGCCCTGGAAGTTGGAACCCTGTAATACGTCTACTCTAATGTTTGGGATAATTCGGCGGTCACCACGTCAATGAAGGATTTTTCCTAGGTTCGTATGGCGTATTCTTTAACCATTTCAGATGCTGTTAATTGATGACATCCCCTCCCCGACTCATAGTATCCAGTACTCTTTTTCCGAGCTGTTGCAATGCTATGACAACGCCATTAGATTAGGCTTAATGAAAAGCTAGAAGAAGAATAAAAGATTCTTTGATAGAAGGCATACTCCGAAAGAGTTCGAAGTTGATGTCTAGGTTTACATTGATACTATCGCAGTACCATCGTTATTTGACGTTCACAACCGTCTCTTACCGCGTTCCTTACGTACGAAATTTATTGGTACGTAAACTATAATTGAGAAGATTAATCCAGTTTCCTATAGATTAGAGTTACCCCAAAACATCTAGACTGGATAACAAGTTTCACGCCGCTCAATTACTGTTACGCAATGAGATCTCGGATGATTGTTAAAGAATACTTGATTTGGTCGCAGAACCAACGTCGATAAGCGTCGATAGACGCATATAGTCGTTACAAGTTACAACTTACAACTTTCAATACTTTGGTCCTCTATTAATTGTTCCATTTCTATTATCTACTACTTTATGGGTCCTTCTTCTTAGAGGAGGCATCTTATTACTGGAAACAGTGGTCTTTAGGTTGTTGAGAGAACAACCAACAGAATTCTCCACAACAATTATAATTAAATCAACCTAGAATAATCGTCATATCTATAACTACGTTACGTTATATATGTTATACAAATTTTAATCTAAAAGAAATTTTTGATAACAAACACAGTAAACTCAATTTATCAAATCTAAAACAAATACATAGTGCAATTATTCAGTTCAAGTTGGAGTTGTAGTACGGTAACCCTCCGTTACCGTTATCCATTGGATTGGGCAGGTTGTTGGAGTGATCTAGCGTGCCTTGAGGTGGTGGTGGTGGTGGTGGTGCAAGCCCAGGAGTCGTATACTGGTAATGTTGCTGCTGCTGTTGTGGCTGCCATATTCCATTCCAATTTTGCCACATCTGTTGTTGTTGCTGTTGTTGCTGCTGCTGTTGTTGCTGTTGTTGCTGCTGCTGTTGCTGTTGTTGTTGTTGTTGCTGTTGTTGTTGATCGTTCTCTTGAGAAAACATCGCCACAGTCTGAGATTGACTACCTACCATTGGAGGACCTCCACCCAAACTGGGCAAGAATCTAGAATACTTCACAGAATTGAAGTTTTCCAGCTGTTGTGTATTTCCTATCTGGATCCCAATATCTGCAGACACAGGATAGAAACTCAACTGGTCAGTGTTCACGAACCCATCACTTTGGCTCATCTGTTGATACTGGTACTGATACTGGTTGCCCTCCGTGACGTAAAAGATGATCGGTTCTCTGAAAGGTAACTTGAAAGTTTGTGCCAGGTTGATCAACGCTGGATCCACACCTAGTTCCGAGCCTTGGTTGGCTATCAGTTCAAAGATCTTGCAATTCAAAAACATTCTAATGTAGTGCACGAGTCTTGTATCGTTCGTATAGATGTGATCCAAAAGGTACTGCGAAACCTCAATCATCGGCCACCCACTAGATTTCATCTTGAAGAATGGGTATTTTTCGGTAAGTTTGAAAAATTTCGAAATGTCATCTTTGGCCACCTGTTGAACGTTCGGGTCGACGTGGAATACGAAGGGAATCATAGAGATGACTCCTTGATAGATGGCAAAAGTGATATTTTGCGTAAACTGTAAGAAATCCCCGTTCTCCAAAATCTTCTCCGCTAGTAGACAGATTTGGTGTGCATCTTCGAAACATTGCAAGAATTCGTTGATAGGATCGAAATGTGGCGTTAAAAACAGCTTTGTCTTTGTGTAATTTTTCGTCTGGATCATCTGGGTCAGTAACGAAGAGATACGTCCCAAATTTGTCTGGTGCACTGTCAAAGAGATTTGGAAGTGGTGTGTATGGATGATCAAAGAACCTGAACTGGTTCCACTGAGTGCCTTTGGGATCGAGTTGTAATAGCTGTCGATCAAAGATGCCATGTGATCCACCACGTCGGTGTAGCAGATTCCTTTAGCGGCAAGCGAATTGGCCTTCTGTTGTTGTTCTGTGATCTCGGTGATCAATTCGGACAGTTTGATTATGGCAAAATAGAAGCAAGTCACACCTGCTACCACCTGAGGGTTGTCATGCACATCCTGGTCGATGTCTGAGTCTGTGATGGGTTTCACCGTGCAAGATTGCAAGTTAATGGAATACGACTTCGAGAAAGATAATGCAAAAGTTCTATCTCTTGTGAACAGCAACCAAAAGATCCTCTTGTAAGCTTTCTTCTCCTCGTCTGTCAAATAGGTTGAATGTTCATGATCTTTGTGCATGGAATGGGAGAGTGCTATTTCGATGGCAGCGGATAAAAAGTGTTCTGCCGTCTTGAACGATAGGTTAGGGTACGAGATTGAACCCAACATGACTAAGCTGGACACCAGTGGAATCGGTTTCCTTTCCAATTCCGAATCGTACAAGACTTTAGCCTTGAGGTAAAGTGACCGCATCGTATCGATCTCTTCCACTGCTTTGTTCTTGTGCAAGCAACGGCAACCAATAAATAGAACACATCGTAATAGTAACAAAGAAGGTGGGTTGGTCAAATCGGAGTAGTCCCTTAAAAATTCGTTCTTGTTGAAGCAAGGGAAAATCGTATGGAAAGTTTGAAAGTAGGCGTCAATAAAAGTCATGCACACCTCTCGACTGGGTAACTCAAACACTCCTGCAGCAGAGAGCATCTTTAGTACCGTTGGATCCGGTTTTAAATTTTCCACCTCTTTGGCTACTTCTGGATCGTTGAAGAAATCGTTCACCACCATCTTGACGAAATGGAAAGATGACAACGAACGGTAGAATTGAACCATCTTCTTTCGATCCGATGGATGCGACAACACTTTGTAAGGGTCTAAATGTATTGCAGAAGAGTCCTGTGTGTTACTACGTCCTGCATTCCCATTATTCACCTCGTGCTTCTCCTCTTGATCCTGATCCTGATCTTGATCCTGCTCCTGCTCCTGCTCCTGCTCGTCCTCCTGTTCCTCTTCTTCTTTTATGATTTTTCGCTTCTTTTCTTTAGAACCTTGGGAACGGTCCCTATGTTCTCTTTTCTTACGTGCCGGCACGACACACTCGATACCAAATTCAAAACAGTTTGTGCACTTTTCATGGGGGTAGTTCTTGGTTGTGACATCACACCTCACTTTTCTCTTGTTGCAAGTTTGACAAGCTTTACGGGCCCTTGCTCTGCTGTATTTGAAATATTGGGTCTTTGTAGTGGAGGTTGTTGTTGACGTTGAAGGTGATTTTGTGTTGCTGTGTGGAGATTGTGGATGGTCAAGGTGGGGCACGAGGGGGGATGTTGTTGTTGTTGTTGTTGTTGGTGGTGGGGTGTCCATATTATCTTTGAGTGTGAGTTGTTGCTTATATGGGTGTGAAAAATGTGGAGGTGAAAGTAAGGGTCTATTGGGGAGATCAAATCGATGGAATAGATTAGAAATGGCACAGCAGCAAGGGAGGTTAGTTGTATCACAGTTAGAATAGATATTAAATATATATATATATATATATATATATATATATATAGTTGTTATAAGTTAGATATAAACTATAAATATAGTAATATTATATTTATATATATGTCCTGTACGGTTTTATAAAACCAGGGTGAACATATAATATATATATAATATACACAACACATGAGATTAGACGAGAAACAGGTACTTCGGGCGGGCATATTTATTGTGCGTGGGGCGTGCCCTAACACTAACAGCCACCGGGTCTTTCTCGTTTCTGAGACTCAGTCTGCACCGCCAGCCTCCAGGTGGCCCCACCGCGGCACCGATTGATTCCATATTACATAATCAACAGCGGCCAAACTTCCAACTTCCAACTTCCACTGCAATCGGCTAAGCCCCCCGGTGGAGCGCCGAGGCGATGCGTGCCGCCGTCTCTCTGTAGTTCGCAGAGATCTTTGCAGCGTCGCCGTCGAGTCGCCCGCCCCCATCCGCCGCCGTCGCAGGCCACGTGAGCGCCTCCAACAACCTCTGCGAGAACTCCAACTCTTCCTTCTTCTTGTTCTTCCTACTCGGCTGCAACACTAGTTCAGCTACCCCCAACTCTTCCAACCGTTGCCTCACCACACCATCCGTATGTGGATGTCCAGTCGATTCATTATGTAAGAACCGTACGAAATCCATCATCCACTTGTCTCCTGCCAAATCTTTCAAATCTTCGTTGATGAAGTCCATGTAGATCGTACGGTAGATCCGTCGCCTGTTCTTAGGCCCAAACTCAAGGTACTCCAAAAATGAAATGGCTGTAGCGTACCTCTTTTCCTTGACAAACACCCTTATCACGTCTCTTGCAAGTGACTCGCTAAATTCGTGCTGTTGCTTCAAAGTTGTCACAATCTGCCAGACTATATCCCATTCTCTGAAAAAAAGGTAGATCCTAAGGAAATCCGGTAGTTCGAATCTTTGGAAGCACCGTTGGTATTGTACCGTAAAATCGGAAAATTTTGCACTGGTGTCCAACACTTTGTTCAACCGTGTCAACATCGTGGTGGTCATCCTGTTCAACGGTACCCCTAATCGTAACATCTCTTCGAGTAACACCAAATGGGCAGACGATTCCAAATATTCGTACAATATCTTCCAGGTGGTCACGTTAGGCTCAATCTTAGAGTTGTAAAGTATAGTTATCCACCATTTGAACATTTTGGCTGAAAAATTCTCGTTTTCGGATGCCTTGTTGGATCTTGTGATTGCCATCAATAGAATGTTGGCACATTCGGTATCCAATTTGATCCCTTGCAATTTAGCATGATCCAACGTTTCAGCCACTTTGACAATTTCAAATTTCCTTCTATAAAAATTTGCAATTAGTTTGATTGAATTCAAATCGACAAACTGTGAATTGTTTGGATGTAACAAACAGTCTCTAATGATATCCTTGATAGCCCATTTCTGTGAAGGATCGTAGTGGAAGTACAATATTTGGTTAGCGTATTCAAAATATTCGTTCTTGTTTTCAAAATGAGATGGTGGTTGCGGTACTTGATTCAAGTTCTCTCTCTTGGCAGGAAATTGCAACAACGTCATCTTGATCATATCTTGATCGTTCTCATCCATCTTCTCAGCAGTGAAGTTCATCGACCTGTTATAATTGATGAAAGAGTTCACAATCTCCAACGGTGTTTCACAGCTCAAAAATCTTGGAGTTGTATGCTCCACCATCTGTTTCTTTGGCTTTGATTGAGCTTCAGAAAGCTTCAACTGCAACAATTCGTTCAATCTGATGGGTGCATTGCACACGGCTCTTGTAGTGGAAAATCCACGGTATACGCTTGCTGTTGTACACAAGACACGAGTCCTCAAGAACATTGTAGTAGATGCTGTGCTAATTAAGTATACAGGTTAACTCGCTGTGACAAGTGGACCCCATGACAAATTGCAAGCTTGAACCACTTTATTAATACTGTATATCCAACTTCACTATATGTACCCCACAGTTTACCCCTCTTCCAAAACCAGATGTAATCCATCGACGCGTCTATCATCACGTGATGAATATCCCGTCGACGGGTCGGAGACTCGGAGCGGTCGTTCTGCTTGGCTCGCTCACTCAGCTTGCTGTATATATCATATCATATATATATACATATATAACATCCATTGTGATGCCTGGGGACCCCACAAACACATTGTTCTGCCAACCAGGAGCAGCCGGTTACTTACTGGTATAGACATTATATATATAATATATAATACATAATATGTAATGTATATAGAAGACAGGCCGGCCGATCCGGACACCTGCCCCCAAGTGCTGATGTAATCCCACCCCATAGAAACCAGCCGCCCGCTGCGACTCGCGAGTTCTCAGAATCTCAGTTCTGTGCGCCGCCCGCAGCTCGGGAGTCGGAATCTGCAGACTCACAGTCGCAGCCTCGAAAAATTGAAATCCTCACTGCTCTGCAACTGGCAACTTGGCAACTGGCAACCTGCAACACCACCCGGCACAACCACCCACCACTGACCACTAACCACTGACCAGGCATTCCATCTATTCTTCCTGCTCCATCTGTTGACACTCTCTCTCGGCAACTTACAAAGTCAATCCATAGTCTGTCTGTCTGTCTGTCTGTCTGTCTGTCTGTCTGTCACGCTACATCTATCCGACACCCCAGTGTGCTTCTGTCCTCCCACTTTGGCCCATATAAGCTCATATACCCTGTTTCCAATCCCAGTACTCGTACCCTATATATATATATATATATATATATAGTATATAGGTTAGTTAAAAAGAGAAATTGTCAAATTTGAGCCATTGGATTCTTCAACAGGTCTGGTATTCGATACAATAAATAAAAGCACCTTCCATTTGAATTTTACTCCTTTGTTTCATAATATTTTCTACTCCATTTTATTTCGCTTCACAAATCAATTAGAACCCAAATGTCTTCTGAAGTTCCTGTCGAAGAACAAAGGGTGGTGTACTCATCTAACCTACTTTTCGGAAAGCCTCCATTGGAAGCAATGGAAGTGCTCAAGATTAGACAAACCCAATTGAAAGCCATCAACCACGAACTAGCCGAATGGTTTACCGCTTATGGTAGATTGAGATTACATTACTCCGACGAAGTCACAAAATTACTCAAAAGGGGTGAAACTTTGTTCACCAACCTCGAAGATCCAAAGTTGCAGAACGCCAAGATCGATTCCTTGGGTTTATGTACCCCACTATGGTCATCAGTCATGAAAGTCGTCAAAGATGAAGCTGAACTGTTTGATTCCTCCACTAGAAAGATGGGTAGAGACATGATTGCACCTTTGAAAGTGTTCAGTAGACAGAACGATTCCAACTTGATCGAGATGGATGAGTTGATCACACTTGCTACCAACCTGGGTACAGCTGAATCCAACGGTGATGACTCGACCCAGTTGGCTAACGAGTGGTCCCAACGTGCACCTTACTTCTTTGAAATCTTTGAAAACTACGATTACAACCGGTTGGTGTTGTTGAAAGACGTGTTCTTGAAGTACCAGACCGACTTGAGCGACGTGATCAACGTTTTCAAGAAGGATAACGAAGCTGGATTGGAGCACGTGCTAAGTTTCAATCCAGACGACGAAATCAAACGTTACTCAGATGCCGCCATCGCTAAGCAGATTCCTATCGAACAACCGAAATCCAAAGAGTTGCTAGCAAAAGCTAGATCCTCAGCACATCACGCATTGTCCTTGACGCCTAAATCTCATCATGATTCAGCAAGCGTCACCGGATCCGGTGGTGGTGGTGGTGCTCCATCCGTGGCATCGTCTACCGCTATCGTCAAGAAATCCCACAGAAGATCCAAGATGCTCTCCTTTGGTGGTGGTTCTTCTTCTTCTTCTTCTGAACCTTCGAAATCTAGACAATCCTCGATCGGATCATCTGGTGCTGCTGGATTCACTTCCTCTGCTAACCCACCATTGGAAAAAAAGAGCAAGCACGGGTTACGGTCCAAGTTTGGCACGATGTTGAAAGGTAAGAAGAAGAACAAGGACAAGTCTAGTTTGTCCGGTAGTGCCATCCCTGAATCCGAGACTTCTTCCATCATGAGCACACCTCTGACAAACCATTCGTCCCGTGACAGGTTAGGTGCACCTTCGTCTTCAGCAGCAGGCTTGCCAACGGAACCTTTGTCGCCTCCAATGGAAGAGTACAAGCCTCCTCCTTCAGAGCATGCATCCCCTGTGGCTAGAATTCAAACCGAAGGTTCCCTTTACACTCCTGCATCTACACCTGCTGCTGCTGCTGCTGCTGCTGTTCCTACCACCACGGTTGTTCCTGAACAGCAACAAGGGTACGTTACAAGATCGTCGCTTGCTCCAGAACCGATCCATGCTACTAGTCCAACTGAGTCGTACCCTACGATGCAACCAACCAAGAGATCGAACTCTTTCAACAGCGACCTCAGCTCTGCCAAACCATCCTCTAGAGGTTTGAACGGTGATAGTTACACTGCACCAACTACTGCATCTTCGGCTGCCGTTGGTGTTGCCACTGCCGCTGCAGTTACTGCTGGTAGTGCAATCCCAATCCAAGAGGAAAAAGAAGAGTACGTCATTCCACCACCAGCTGAACAAGAGATTCAAACACCACCACCACAACAACAAACTCCAGTGTCTTCTAACACCGTGCCTCCACCTCCACCAACGTCAAGAAAGCACGTGTTGTCCGAGTTGACCAACTCCAATGCCAACTCTAGACACCCACACGGTTCTGCTCCTGCTCCACCACAGCAACGTAGATCGGTTCTACTCGATGGCACACACAACGGTAGCAGCAACGGCATCGTTCCAACTTCTCCATCATTGATTCCACAGGACACCGGTTCGTCTACGGTGACGCGTAACACTACAGGCGGTGCCGTTTCTAACGGTGGGTTATCCTCCGGTAAGATTGTTCACCCATCGTTGACTCAACCTGGTTTGAACGCCTCAATAGTGGAACTTTACAACGCCTCTTTCAAAGAAGGTGACTTGGTTCGTTCGAACGCCATTGGAGAAGTGGCATTCAGCTATGTGGTTGATGAGACAAACTCTCAAATTCAATCACCACAACAGATCGATTTGAACATCTCCCCTAGAAACGGTGATGCCACTGCCGTGCCTAACTTTTTGTGCAACACCGTGTTCCTCAACCAGAGGGATCCAACGAACACTCCATCCTCTTTCACTGTGACCGACGTTTCTCAGATCAAGGAGAAGACCCTCGGTGGGTTGAAGTACATGTTGAACAACCCAAATCCACCTATCACTATAACGCCGATTTGGAAGCACGAACCAACGCAGTCGACTGTGATCATCTCCGTGAAACCAAACGATTCCATCTTGGCTGAACTCTTGTCCGATGAAGTCACACAACAACAACAAGAAAGGCAACTCGTTCTGTCCAACACGAGCGTTAGCGTTGCCGTTTCCGGCGCACAGGCCACCTCTGCAGCAACGAAACCTTCCGGTTCGTTCAACAAGGAGAAGAATAGGGTCACTTGGAACCTCGGTGGTGCAAACCACGATTTGGTTTTCAGCAAAGGTACGACATTGGAGCATAGATTCGTGGCAAGGTTCATGACTACAGGTCTAGCCACAGAAAGTGAAGCAGGTGTTCAAGTTAGATTCACAATCTATTCGGAAGGTGGTGCTGGATTTGTTACTGGTTCCAAGGGGAACTTAGATTTGGTTTTGCTCGAATACAAGAAGAAGGACGTACAGGAGGTTGATCCTTTCGGAAGCGAGGAGAACGTCAATGGTGGTGCTGAAGAAGGTGACGAAGATGGTGGGGAGTGGGTCGAGGTGCCTACTTTGGTGACCATCGTTGCTGGTGGTTACTCTGGGCATGCTTGAAAAATTACGATGATGATGCTTTTTGTTTATTTTCTTTTTTTTTTCTTTATCCTTCTTTTTTTTTGTTGTTGTTGTTGTTATTCCTTCTCCCGTTTTAGCCCTTAATTTTTTGTTTTCGTTTTTTTTTTATTATCCTTTTTTTTTGACTTGTTTTATTTCTTTTTATGTGTGTGTTGTTCTGACTCTCTTTTTTTTTCCTTTTCTGTTGACCTTATTTTTGATATACATATATATATATATACATTGTTGGAAGCAACAAAAATTACTTTTGCCTTGCCTTGCTTGTTTATTCTAAAAAGAAGAATTCTTTCGTTGATCTTGTTAATTCTACGTTTTACTCTTTGCCTTTTCCTGTTAAGTTTTTAACACATTGTATGTTTCTCTTCTTTTTTTTTTTGTAAAACCTGAATAATATTATTGAAAGGGCCCCTGAGAAAAATAGAAGAAAAAGAAAGAAAAAAAAAGTCATCAAATTAAAACAAAAAGGGAAAAAATAAAAGAATCGTTCTAGACAATTTGAAAAGGAAAACCGGTAATCGTTTTCAAAAAGCAAAGGTTGTTAAAAAAAAATCATCTAAAATTAAAAAATTAAAGGTTTCAGTACTTGTTGAGCAAGTCAACCACCTTGAAACCTGTCTCAACATCTTCATTTTCGCCTTCCTTGCCACTTTTATCGCCATCGTGTATGCGGTCTAAATGATCCGGATCAATTTTAAAACTCTTGTTGATGGCCACTGTTCTGTTGGAATTCGAGATCGGTAGTTGGTAGTTCAAAACACCTCTGACGATCAAATCGAACGGGTTACGCGAGATGTTCAACCATCTTTGGATGGGTTCTTGGATTGGCTTTGGTTGCAAGTTCTTGGAAATGCGGTATCCATCATCATCGTCATCGTCATTCTCGTCGTCAGGTTTCTTGCTATCGTCAAACGAACATGGGTTCACAATTTTAACTTGCGTAACAGAAATATCCTTTTGACGGGTGAAGAATCCACCGTCAAACACCAATGGCACGTCCAAAGTGTCCAAAGTGCCCAACAAAACGGTAGATATTGGTGACTGTGCCTCTGATGATAACGCAGACATTCTCGAATACAAGTCGGTTATGTACTCCGATCTGGCAAAAATGTCCAACTCAACGTCCTGCACCACAATCCCCAAAAATCCAGGGTTGAACGCCTCTATAGCCAAGTTGAACACCAACTCCTCCTCGGAAATTAGAACGTCACTGATGGTGTCAATCTTGGTACGTTGCAACTCTTTTGTGGTGGCCAAGATGAAACCAGACATGAAACCTAAGGATAAGAACAGAAAGATCAAACTTATCGTATAGCAAAAGTTCTTCAACTGCTTGATCCTTGTGACTCTGGCACTGGTGAAATCGTGAGGTGAAAAATACAGGTTGTTCTTCTTTCTTTTCAAAATCTTGCTGGCACCAAGCTTGTTTGCTGCTGCTTGCTGACTGTTGTTATTGTTGTTCACCGATTGCATACCTGGTGAATAGAAGTTGTTCAAGCTATTGTTGTTGATACTACCATAGGTTCCATAACCTCTGGATTTGAAGTTTTCGTGCAACGAAGCCTCGTCGCCGTAGTCAGAATCGTAATCGTCGTTGCCAATGCTGCCTAACGGATATGGGTTGTTGGCTGCAGGCCTATTATTTTGGAAAGACATCTGCTCTTCGTCATCAAAATAATCATCGTTATCGTCTAAATCGTACTCGTTGAAATCGATTCCAGAGTAACGCCTTGGGGTAACACCTTTCATATCAAAAATCCTACAAGTGATCTGCCGTAACTGGTTCTTAGGATCGTCCTCTAATAATTTTGTCTCCTCATCCTGTTGGATCACAGTTAGTGGATCAATCTTATTGTGGTACTTCCTGCTGGATGTTCTTGAATCGGCATCATATTGGGTGTCCTGGCTATCGTCTGTTTCTTTAACAGGTTTGTACCTTTGTGAATCGTTGCTGTCCGTGGATCCAAACTTGCTTTGCTGTGCCACAACCGTTTCAGATTGGGTGCTGTCAATGTCACTTTGGTTGTCTTTGAAGGAATTTCTAAATTGTAACGTTGGGGACACAATAGGAACACTTAACACAGAACCATCTCTCATAAGAGCTGGGTGCAGTTGTTGCGATGCGATTCTCGAGTTCGGACTGACAGGTAATTGGTACTGCGCTGTTGGAGACGCCTCGAGTGTGGTTTGGGGAGAGTGATCTATCTCGACGTTAGGTTTCGCCGAGCCTTCAATCTCATGAGTCGATTCCATTTCATCAGTGCCATCAAACGACTTTTTTCTTTCTGTTTCAGAGACCTGTTGTTGTTGTTGATGTTGTTGTTCATCGTCCTGTTGCTTGGAAGATGTATCGTAGACAAAAGTTTCGTCCGAGTCTGATTTATTTTTTTCGTCATCTTTGATGGCATCGTGTAATTTGGCAGCAAAAAATTCCGCCCTTGTAGAGCTCTTACTGGCATTTGAAGAAACAGTATTCAGGTTAACACCCTGGATCGAGCTGGATCTAACGTTGGACAGCGATGGGTTGTTTATCGATGATTTTTTGTTTCTCAACGGTATAGTGGATATCGTGTCCTCACTGTTGTTGTTAGCGTTGATTGCATCGATCACAGATCTCTTTGTCTTCAAATGGTTCAACAAGGAGTCTGTGGTGAGCACCGATTTGAGCTGATCATTTGTGGAATTAGATTGCTGTTGCCCCAAAGAATTTTTTATAGGTTGTAAATTAGGATCGCTAGTGTTGTTGTTACTGTTGCTGTTGTTGCTGTTGCTGTTGCTGTTGTTGTTGTTGTTGTTGTTGTTGCTGTTGTTGCTGTTGCTGTTGCTGTTGCTGTTGTTACTAATGCCTGCCAATGTGGAAGTGGTGATCGAAGCGTTGGAAGAGGCAGTAGTGGACTGGGTCAAAGGTAATATGTGGACCAAGTTGTTATCGTTTGCTTGTTCTTGGACGACGGCCACTAGACCAGATGAGGGCATCTTGTTACTTTTAGAAGGGTCTGAGATCTTCAAGTATTGGAATTTTGGATCTTGGGAGGACGGCTGGTTGGAAGTAATGGCGGCAATAGTTGATTTTCGAGGTGCCACGTCATTGACAGTAGTTACCATCGAAGGGTTCTTTGACAAAGGAGAGGATCCCAGCGACGGATTGGAATGAGAGTTTTCCTGTTGCATGGTGAAGGATTATAGATAGTAGAGATAACTATTGAAGGACAGTTTGCATCTGTGTTTGTATATATATATATATATATATATATATATATTCTGTGTATGGATTTGCAGGAAGTGAAGTGGTAGATGGAAGGATCTGGAGAGGGTGGGAAAGAATTGTGGCCGAATATGAGGATTGTAATACGTGTGTATAAGAAAGAAGGGGTAGCGAGCGGATCGAGTACAGTAGACAAAGCCAAAGATATATATATATATATATTTGGGATTGAAGTATCTAATGTACAATATATATATGTGTATAAGGGCAGTATAGACGCTGTGATGGAAACAATGTAGGCGGGAAGAAAGAAGTGGCAAGGCAAAAAAGGAAAGAAGCAAAGAGGGAACCAACAAGGGGCAAACAAGCAAACAAAAGCAAATTTCAAACAGCAATTCTCTCTTCTTCTTCAGTTCTTCAATTCCTCAACTTTCTTCGCTTCCTTATAAAAGACACCGCCACATATTCTTGTATAAAAATTGTATATATATATTTTATATTGTATATTTGGTGGCGGTGTCCCCTGCCACTCTGCCCGCCCAGTGCCAAGTGGCAAAGTGCCCCCACCGCCGCCCCGCGCCCTCCCCGGGTCCCCCACGCCACTTCGTTGTACTATATTCAGCCACGGACGCCCGGCCGGCTCCGGGCGGGTTCTCCTGCCTGCCCGCTGGCCGTGTCCCGGTTTTTTGGCGTTCTGTAGAGTGTCAATTTCCACAGATTACACTCATCTATTGGCTGGTCCACCTGTCACATTGACTGCCACTAGTCTATATATATATATTATTATATATACGTATCATTCAATATGTCAATTAGTGTCAGAAATGGGTGGACTACATGGATAGATGTTTATATATATATATATATATATCCTTCATATAATATTATATATAATTTACAATCTCCAGCGGTTTCAAATAAATGAATTTTTTCATTAATTGCTAATTGCCAGCACAACGCACAGCTTTCTATCTCGTGCGCGGCTTCATCAGCCTTTTTCGCTGCCTGCGGAGTTAATTTTTGTAGCTCGAATCTCGATCGATCGATCGACTTTATAAACAGCAGGTGAAATCAAGTTGGACAGAAGATGATCGTTATAGAGAACGAACCATAAACATAATGGCTGATGATAAATTTTGTTAGCGCTTAACTATGGGAAAGATTGCAACAGTTTTTATAATTATCACTCAATTGATAGATAATAGTCGCGGCAAGTCTCACAGCTAATGTTTTTCGCAATTTGCAATTAGTACTGTCTTTCTTCCAATGAACGGCACAATTACGTAAGAGCGGCTCTTTTCCTCTAAGAATTAATTTAAATCCTTTTGTTTAGAGAACTGATTTTTTTGCCAAAGAATATTATAGTTTATTGCCCATGCATGTATATAATATATAATATATATAATATATAATATATTATAATATTTATATAGCTGTCAGTTTGTCACCTTCATACAGCTTATAACATGGTTTACATAATCCAACATGTCTTCCGTCCGCCTATTGTTCCATCACCCACTCAACAATTCTACTAGTATCCAATATATATTATTTTGTCTGCTAATTCTAAAATCTCCTCTTTCGTCCCGAGACAAGTGCGCTCCCACGTCAAAAAACGGTCGGCATATATGTATTATATTTCTTTAGCTCACCTTACAGGGCATTACAAGCTCCCGCCAACGCCTTTCAGATTTGGCACACATGGCTGATTCTAATTCCTGCTCTTTTACCCTCCCCGACTCTACAACATATTATATTTCTGATCAGCTGTTACTTTAATTTATATTATATGATATTGATGATTCGTGCCTGCCCCCTGTTGTACTTTAGGACGTGGCATATTCTAAATATTTCTTTCGTGAGCTATCATAATGTACTGCATGTATATAATACCAATTATAATCGATGATTAATAATCTGACTGCATCTATTTCAGAAGCTGTTGATTGGGCGTGTCACCACCTATATATATATATATATATATATATATATAGCCGCATCCATGTACTATCCTGATGCCCTAGATTAACCCATGAATTAAATTTTATATTGATTATGGATCATAATTGACGTGTACTAATTGATATGACTGCAACAAAAGACAACAAAAGACCGCCGTTACAGCTATTGTATATAATATAATATATATATATATATACAAGTTCCAACTTCCGGCCCAAATTCTTTGCCTCCGAGTACGAGGCCTCCAGTCCAGAATCCAGATCCACTTTGCCCGTTGGATTGTCTGGACCCACGCGGCCGCCGCCATACAGATTCTTTTTCATGTTTTTTTTATTTAAATTTTTTTTCTTTATAACGCAGTCCAGGCCTTGCTCGACCTCCTTTACTTAATTTTCACTCCCGCCCCGTGAACAGGCCCACCCTCCCCGGTGTGGAGACTAGCTGGGAGCAACTCTCGACTCGTACTTCCTACAATCTTTTCACCATGGATCATTCTACATCATGGTAGTAATTCCCATACCTTCGGCATTATTGTCCCTCAACTAAATTAAAAAAATCTTGGAATTTATTAGAATCATGCTGCCATTCATGCGGTGGAGATATTTAATTCAAGTTTGTTTTCTCGGCCGATGTTTCATCATCATGTTTGTTATTTATAACAATTTGTACCTATAGTATTGTGGTTCCCAGATCTGTTTCAATTTAAACTTCGATTGTGCAGCATGGCATTCGATATGGGTAACGGCTTGAGTTGTAAAATTCGCTTTCTATAATAACCACATCCCCGTTTTTTCAAAAGCATATGTCATCCACAAGAATACTATACTGATTTTTGTTTGGCCCGTCCCCAAATTTCACAACATGAGTAAAATATATATTTAGAGGGGTGGATGGGACATATAGTAACGTTGTACGACTGTTCTTTGACAAACTCTTACAAGAGCGCAGGCCAATTGATCAAATTAATTCTATTTGTAGTACAGATATAGTATTCATTACGAGTCGATGATAATTCTGTTTTTGCAACTATAAATATATAGTATAATATAATAAAGGGCAATGGTGGATCCTTTTCTAGGCAAAATTCAGATAGAGAAAATTAACTATAGTGTCATAATAATAATAATAATATTTTATTCTCGAGGAGGTTATTTAAAATTAAGCTTATCCCTTTGAAGAGAGCAGTTGTCTCAATAGGGAAATGACTGTGGTATATAAACGTACTTAGTATATCATCTCCACTTATCCTAATGACCAGAGATCAGATTCCTAGGAGAAAGGGCATTTTGAGGCAGTTATTTAGTGGACATTTTCACCAGAGAGGATCAAGCAAGGTCACGCTGGGTGAGCAGTTAACTAGATATCATATAATCCATCGTGTAATCCAGAATTTCTTTGACTGGAATTAAAAAACTTTGTAGAGGAGTCTATATCAACATGTTTGTAGCAGTTTTGAACACTGTGTTTCCAATCTGAGTCCTGTTGTGTATTCAATAGGTGAAGGCAAATAATAAAGAACTGTAAATTGAGATAAAATCGTCACCATTAAAAATATGTCTGTAAACAGGGAGGGGGGAATGAGAGAAAAAGTGAGGAGAGTGTACCCCCATATCACAAAGAAAAATAGACGTCGAGAATAAAAATTTATTATTATTATTATGATGATGATGATGATGATGATGATATAATTGATTTATTATTAATAATAATAATAATAATAAATCTTTATTCTCGGCGTTTGTATCCCATTTATCAGAGAAGACACCCCAGCTCCAGTCCATATACACTACTTACTCTTCTCTATATTACATACAGTTTTCAGATCTTTGCCCTTGATGATGATGATGGCCCTTACTTCCCTTCACCGGCTACGGAGAATAATTGTCGTTTGTTTCTTTTTGGAAACTTATTTCTTTTCATTAGCTTCTGGAAGGTCACCTAGGGCGAACAGTTGACCAGATATCTCTCATCTGGAATTTCTCCGATCGACATTAAAAAACCTCCATTTTGGAGGAAAAAGTCTTTACCAGCTTCCGTCTGTCTTATCTTTTTGATTTGATCTGCTAACAATGTTTCCTTTTTCCCCTTTAAAATTTATTATTATTAAATACACTCTAAGGAATTGGGAACTGACCGAGCTATCCCTAAGGGGTGATCATCACCATAATGGGCCACCTTGGAGATAGTCTAGGAACTCAACGAGACGTAATCCCCCGCATCACCAGAAGGGCTAGGCTTATACTGGCAGGCAAAAAAGGGGGGAGTATCGTAAGTAAAAAGGCTAGTGTATGATGATGATGATGATGTAATTGGTTTATTATCATGGTGGTTCATCCCGTTTATCAGAGCAAACACCGCTATAGAAATATACATACATATATATGAAATATATATCCACTCCTAAAGCCAACATTAGCAGGGACACACCTAACATTGCTTATACATATGTTGCTATATAACCGAGCACAGCACGTCCCCAGAGGGCGCTCATAGAGACCCTCAAGCAGGATTACCACCAATAGCCTGCGCTATGAGAGGCATATGGACTGGCGCTGGGGTGATGGGGTGAATTCTCTAATAAATGGGATCCCAACGCTGAGAAAAAAAATGATTTCATATTATTATCATGTTTTGTAACTTAATAATAATAAATCTTTATTCTCGGCGTTGGTATCCCATTTATCAGAGAAAGCACTCCAGCTCCACTTTGACAAAAAAATTGTTCCAAATTTGGAAAAATCGAAATCTCTTGAGAGAAATTGAAAATATTAAAATGTGCATAAATCACTTAGTATGGCAACTTCTAGGTAAACTTTTGGCTTCAAAGAAAGAGAAAATTTCAAACAATATGTTTCCAATTTTAATATTGTAAGAATATCTATAGAGCGACCACAAAAAGAGAATTTGTAAAGCATAAAGTTTGGGAAACTCTCAAAAATGTTTTACAACAACAAAATCTTTCACTAAGAAGTTGGTCGAATGGTCTAGTTGGTTATGGCATCTGCTTAACACGCAGAAAGTCCCCAGTTCGATCCTGGGTTTGATCATTTCTTGTTTTTTCCCTCCACGAAACTTTTTGTCGCGCGCTTAGCTATGGCACCAGCGCCCAGCCTTGTCGCGAGATTGTGCGCCGAAACGTCTCACACCCGCTTAACTATGTACGCGCCGAAA
>JAJMAB010000105.1:0-49490 GCA_030564825.1 Ogataea sithepensis | reverse complement strand
TCTCGTAATTATTGATGACAGTTGTGAAAATAATCAAGTAAACAAGTATTTTAACAAAATATAGTTAGTTCTGAAATCTGTGAAAGTTGAATGACAACGAAGCATCAGAGACAAGGCCAACCGCACGACACAACTTCCGTTTCAGTGATATCGTCTCGTTATTGCGATACCTAATCCCGTATCCCTCTAAGCATTCTATGAGCTGGCCAGAGAACAATTTTGGTGTTGAACACCCAGAGAGCCAGAATTACTCCTCTATTTTGCAACACAAGCTGGATATCCAGGCAGCAGTTGCGGAAAGAGAATTAACTCAAGCTCGCCATAAAGTGGAAGATTTGCAGAACGAAGGGGAGGTGATCAGGGCCTTAGATGCGATGCTGAAGTATTCTATGGAAGACGAGGACGTGGCAGACACTCCAGGCTGGTTTCTGAGGCACCAAAGAAAAGAACAAGTTAGCAACCCCCTGCGTCCTTAGACTTGATATCTGGTTGTTCAATCTCACCTTTTGATAGACTGACCTATTAGTAAACTGAAGTAGCATTTGCCGTTCTTTTTCTCTTTCTTGTCTTCTTCTGGCTTCGTATTATTGTTTTTCTTGTCTTCTCCGGTCTTCTTCTTCTTGTATCCTGGCTTGCTCTTCTCTTTTCCAAGCTTTATGGAGAGCTTGTCTTGATTCCCGTTCTGCGACCACTGTCTAGATATGCATCTTATGTTGCAAGATGAAGGAATAGTTTCGGTTCTGTGGGTGCTCAACACCAAAATTATTCTCTGGCCAGTTCATCTATTTAGTTTTTCTCAAAAATCAATCATGATGGGAAACAGAAACTTCTTAGTGAAAAAAAAACCAAGTAAGAGGGAAATAAGCACCCTTAAATAAGAATTTAAGAGAGGGATCAAGACTTGCTGATAGTTGAGCCCACAGTTGTAGTGCTGGCAACGCTCGAGGTGTTTGTAATTCTGGGGAAGTAAACTGTAATACCCAGTGGATTAGGTAATTGATTAATTGCTGTATACTGTCGTTAATCAGTTTCGAAATTCGAATCTCGATAGCTGATTTTCGGGAGTTGATGTGGTATTCAGAATTACATAGAAGATTAACAATCCACAACAACTTGATTGCTGTTCTAGCAATCCAGCGTTTATTCATTCGTATATATAGCCGACTTCGCCCTGTTATGCCATACTTGTTATTTATTAAATAGTTTATATAGAAAAGACATAAAAGATATATCGATCTTTATTTATATTTACTGATCACCGACATTTGATTATCTTAGTCACGAGCCAGGTCCAAAAAACGTTCAACATTACAACCTTATTATATAATATAACTATTAATTGCAATTTGTTAATAGTTATTAAGTTTTAAGCTTTTAACTCACCAGCCAACGTCACTAATAGATTACATTATAAACCAACTATACATATTAAAGTTGTATATATACATACAGTGGGTGAAATCAAGTTGGACAGAAGATGAATATTATTGACAACAAACGGTAAATATAATGGCTGACAATAAATTTTGTTAGGGCTTAACTATGGGGAAGATATCAATTGGTTTTATAATTATCACTATATATAGCCACTTATACTAACCGACACCTGCCCAAGCTGCTTACATCGACTGTATATACAGGAGAAATACGGAAACACCTGACGCCAGATTTCACTGCGCGGATTGGGGATTCGGGAAAGGGTTGGAAGTTTGGAACTTGACGCTTGGAAGTTGACTGGAGCCAGGCTGGAGCCAATGGGCAGACGCGTCACGCAGGTGGGGCGGCCTGGTGCCAGCCTGCCAGGGGAGGCACAGAGCACCAGGTCTGGGTCCAGAGGTCCAGCACTGGCAGCCGCGAGCTGCTTATAATTGTTGCAACAGGAGAGGCACACAGCTACAAAGTAAAGTACTACTATAAAAGTTGCCGGAGAATCGAGATCCATGCAATATATAATAATTTTATATAAGCTATTACGTCCACAAATTACGAGATAACTGTAACTAAATTGTAATTAATTTACATCGATCATCCTTATGATATCATGTATACAATACTATCTGTGTGATGATAATCGGGTTGTACATGCGATCTGCTTTAGGTCTCGGTCAGTCAGTTGGTCTGCCATCCTCTGATTCTGGATATATATATATATATATATAACCTCTTCCCCAGCACTGTACAGTGTACACTGAACAGACCGTACTTCAGCCACGGGCGGGGGCGTGAATTACACATGTCTATAGTCTACTACCGGCCGTCGACCAGCTCGCACTTGCCAGTTGCCACCCGGTCCCGGGGGGCCGCAATTGCCGCGACGTATAAAGTAGAGCGCTTGGGTTCCCAGGTGCGAATGCCATGTGGGATGCGGTGCTCGGCCAACGGTGGTTGAAGGTTCCCCTGGCAGAGTAAATGAGAATGAGATCGGCGGTTAGAACTTGGTTGGTTGGTGGTGATGGACTGTGGCAGCCTGGCAGCCTGGCAGCCTGGCAGGAGAAGGGCCGACGCCAACGGCAGGCAGATAAGATCGATCCAATGGTTGAGTTGACAACAACGAGGTGCGAGAGAGGCTCTCCTAAACGGTGGTGGTGAAATATTATATATATATATATTATATTTAAGTGAGCGAGGGAGGATATAATATACTTGGTATTGTAGCCAAACACCGACTTATCTGTGCCTTTAATTCCATCCACTTCTATCTCCACTCTTTTTTGTCTTCTTTTTATTGCTTTTGCTCTATCTTGCTTCGGTATCAGTACAAGTTTTTATGTTTTATCCCTCCCTCCTTTAGTTCTTCATCGGCACACTTTCCATTGACTGATTGGAATTAATATACATATTTTATTTCATTGGTGTTTTTTTCTCCTTGATATTATTTTAGATTATCATATTTTTTTGTCCAGCTATCCATCCACCTCTTCACCAGTTTACTCCTGGTTTCTCGTTTTGTTTGATTGAATGATGCTATCACCTTCCAGTAAAGAGTCCTCTTCCTCAATGTCAGCCAAGGACAAACTCACAAACCTCCAATTCTCTAAACAGAAGAACGAGGAACAACCTATAGAACACAACAAAACCACTTTGAATTCCCCTCTATCTCTCTCCGATGAACATCAACAGAAAAATAACAACCTCTCCTTGGATAACGACCAAATCTCCTTGGATTCCAAGACCTCGTCCAAATTCTCGAAACCTTCGTCGTCGATGCAAAGACAGGACTCGTTGATCTTTGAAAGGTTTGTGCAAGATCCACTCATCGAATCTTGCCAACCAGCGGCTCCTCTATCGTCGCTACCACGTCATTTCACCTCGGAGAACTTTATCCCGGCTTCCTTGGATCAAACCACTAGAGACATCGTGACCAACCCTCAATCCCCAATCTCAAAGGAACAACATGAAGATCTAATCTATTCAAATTCAAGAAGATCCAGCACAGTCAACCTCCAAAATGCGTTCCAATCCCCAAATTCAAGAAGAGCCAGCACAGTCAACCTCCAAAATGCGTTCCAATCTCCAAATCAACAGAACCAAACTGTGTACCGCAAGATGTCCCTATCCTCATCCAACCTATCGCAACAAGGACGCAAACAGTCAAGTTTCTCCAATCTTACAGAACAACTGCAAAGACCAACGTTACCACACTCAAATACAACTTCCCAGGTGCCTCCTCCTCCTGCTGCTCAACAGCAACAAGGTCTTAGCACCGGAATGCTAAGAACTTCTTCGGCTTGCTCCTATGCTGATCTGATCTCCAACGAAGATGCCGAGTTTGCCATCCAGAGACCTTCGATCAGTTCGTCGATGTCTCAATCAAGGTTACTGACTATCTCAAAGACAAACTCAAACTTGTCTTCACCGACTACTTCTGCTTCTACGATGGTTCCGAATTCTTTCTTGCAAAAATCTCCAACCGGTCCTAACACAAACGGTCTGCCTTCGATCCAGACCCAGTTCAATTCGTTCCATCTGGGAGGAGCAGGTGGCTCTTCCTCCTCGTTGTCACAGTTGGGTGGTCCAAGATCCCCACAACAGAAGAACTTAGTCGCAGGCAGACGAAATTCCAATTTCAAGAGTCCTATCTTATCTCAGCCGCAGACTTTCCGGGGAACCATGACTGCTTCTTCCAACAACAACAGCTCGATGATGGAGATGGACGGTAACGACCCTCTCAGTTCACCAACCTCTGGTGGATCAAACGACGGCGCCAGTTTCCAACAGGCTCCTTTGAAATTGATGGGATTATCTAGAAAGTTGTCCAATGCCAGCGTCGTTACCTCCGGTGGTTCTCATTTACATAGATCTAGCGTGGGCAACTTCTATACTACAAACGTTCCACAAGCTGCTCAAACCGTTGCTGGAAGTCTGAGTTTGGAGAGCAGATTGGGTGATGACAACTCTAGTAATGCCTCCTCTTCCCAACTAAGTCTGAAGTTGAGTAGTAATAGCAATAGCGATGCAAGGGATGACAGCAGCAGCGTTGGTAGCTTTGTTACCGTTGGTGATATTCAGCAGAGTGTTCGAACTTAATGGGTCTATTTGTCTTTTTTTGTTGATTGTTTTAGTTTGATTGTTTGCGTGTACTCTGTACGCACTGAAATCGCTAACTACTCTAATGTTTTACCTTTTGTTATTATTTTGTTTTTTTAGTTCCTGCTGTTTATTGGTTTTATGGTGCTGTGTTTTTATTTTCTTTCTTTTTCTTTTTTTTTGATGTTGTGTGTGTGTTTTTAGTTTATGTGTGTTCTTCTTGTTATACTTGTTGACAAAAGTAAAGAAAAGTGAATGTTTTTTATTATTATTTGGAGCTCTTTCTTTTGCAGATTCTTCGATTTTGTTTGACGTTCTCTTATATATATATATATATTTTTCCTTTTTTTAGTTTTATTGGTTTACGGTTGGAGCCTTGATTTAATTTGCTGATCAAATGGATTTGTGGTGGGAGAATAAAAGAATTGGTTTAAACTCTTTTACTCCTTTTTATCTATTTATACTTTTTTTATTTTTTATTTATGTTTCTTCTTCTTCCTATTATATACTTATCCTATAGTCATTCCCTGTGTGTGTTTTTTAATAGTTGTTCTCAGTGTCTCTTTACATCCTATTGACGTCTAAGCTTGACAAAGTAACCTGTGTGGTCATTATTGTTATTTGTTATTTGTTATTTGTCTTGTAGTTTAGTTTGCTGTTCGGTCAGCTCCCCCCCCCCCTTTTTTTTTTTTGTCATTATCTCTTGCTTCCTTGTCTAGTTTACTATAAGTGCGCCTTCAATTTACCCCTTTTTGTCTTTTCTGATTAGTTTTCTTTCACCATTTCAAATATTATATTTTTTCTGCGTTTATATTACGAATATATATATACACAGGATGCTAACTCAAATAGTTCTTTCTATTACCCGTTCTAACGAACCGTCTCAACTGCCATTCCACATCTGCATCCTTCTCGTCCAAAGTTCCCAACCTGATCTCAAACAACCTCATTTCAAAACGAGGCCCCACCTCACTCACCTCGACGTCATCCCTCGTCTTGACGTAAACGTGGTGTCTCACGCTTATAAAGTCACTCTCTTGCAAATTCACAAAGCTTATCACACGAGACGAGTCTTTCTTGACTCCACAAGGGAACAAATGTTTCAAAATGTTGCTGACACGAACACCCAAGGGACTGGACAACCCGTCAAAGATCAAATGAGGGTACACTTCCGATTGGGTTCCTGCATTCAACAAATCGTGCCTTAGAGTCACGTTGTGCAACGTAAAGATAACGGTGGGCCCAAAAGGTAAGTGTGAAACCGTGAGAGTCGTTGGAACACCTCTGTGTTCATGCACAACGACTATATCCGTGACGTTTGAAGATTTACAAGTCTCGACAAGGTTCGACATAATGTAGTTACCTCTGTTCAACCGGATCGAATTTGGTATCAGTAACTTCAACTCCTTTGTGAATTGAGAGAGCCTGCTCGATGGAGATCTAGATGTTGTAATCAACACTTTAGGATCTTTCAATCCTGAATATTGTGTGTATTCGTCATCGATGGCATCCTGAGCAGACTCGTCGTATATGTAGTCGGATTGTAACTGTGTGTCGTCAGCTAGTTCTTTGGATAATGGTTTACCGGTGGCTAACGACTTCGAAAGTTGTTGACGCTTTTGGATCAACGTTTGTTCTTGTAGTTGGTTCGCCTTGCGGTATAGGTATTCCTTACGTTCACGTGCTTGTCTTCTCAACATGATTTCTTGAACAATTAATATTTAAGAAGGAAATTGTGTGATTAACTTAACAAAAATAAAAAAAAAATAAAAACGATTAAACGGTTTATTAAAAGACAAAAGAAAAACGGTATAATAGGATAAATTTTTTTAATATAAAAAAAAAAAAAAAAAAGATTAAAATAATTTTTCAATCTGTAAGGTGCAAGGATGAAGAGAGTTTCCTAGAAACAAAATAGCACGTGCAAATAAATCACGTGCGAATATTCCGCCCGAGCAAAATTAGGCCCGTCCGCTTGCGAGTTGCGTGTGGTGCGACCGTGCGGGTCCGCGGGTGGCCCTGACAAAGGGCAGGGCAGCAGGTCGTTTAACCCCGTTCGGTTTGAGTTTGGTATGGCTGTACACATGGATACTGAATTTATACAACCCGATATCATCCCACCAAGGCCAGTAGGATAAGTGGGTTAAATTAAAGTATCAAAATAGGACAAAACAAAATACAAACACACTCATACATATAGGAAAACATAAGAGGAGGGAAGGGGGGGATCACATACACAAAAAAAAAAACACAGAAACATTACACAGAAAAAAAGACAAACAAACAAAGTAAAAACATATCAACAAAAAAAAAGAAAGACAACAAACGAAAAAAAACTATAAAACAGGCCTATAAACTTGTAAAAGTAAAAAGAATATTTAGAGGGAGAAAATCGTAGTAAAACATGAACAACAAAAATGCAATCGGAACCAGTTCCGTCGACTCTTCTTTTCTATAACGATGAGTATTCACAAAGAAAATGAAAGGTTCAAAGAGTTTTCTTTTTTTTATCTCCTCTATTCTAAATTAATCTAAATTTTTAATGAATCAATCATCGTTACCCTTCTTCTTTCTACCAAATAGACCCTTCTTCTTCTTCTTGTTCGATTCTTTTGGAGCAGGTGGAGCATAGACACCTTGTTCACCACCGAAAGAGTGGGTTGGAGCGGAAGACGACTGAGGTTGGTAGTTGTAGATAGGTTGACCAAATTCATCGTACTGTTGAGGTTGTTGGGATTGGTTGTTTTGAGCGTACGGGTTACCTGTGAACAGGGGGAAGTCATTTCTCACCCTCCATCCTAGTTGAGGAGTTTCCAACTGTTGTTTGTAGACCAAATCACCGGTGATGGCATATTCAAATGATCGTATGGTATCCATCGGTCTTTCATCTCTTGATCTGGAAGGATTCGAAACGTCAGGGTTGATGATAGGCGTACCAAAAATATCCTTCATGACACCGTCACCTAGAGATGATTGTCTCTGGTGGTCATTAGCGTTTTCAAAAGGTTGTGCCTCGTTGACAGCGTTCAAGATTGGGTCGTGGACGTTTTGAGAACGCATCTTTAGACGTCTCTCATCGTCCTGTGTGATCTTCAGTTTAACCTTGTCGTCGCTGTTAGAGCCTCTTCTACCGAAAATACCCATCTTGATTGATTAGCTGTATGGTTATAAAAAAGGGAAGGAAGGAGAATGGATGACAGAAACAAAGAAGAAGAAAAAGAAGGTAATAACAAAGATAAAGTGGAGCTGGATCAACAACAAAAAGATCACATAAATATAGATCGTATATATATATATTATAATAAACCCCCGATTTCTGTACCACTTTGTAAATTATTTTATTCTCTTTCGATTCTTGGCTGGCGGTGAGACGCTAAGCCACGCGCTGCGGTTCCTATGATCTATCCCCAGTGCCCGTGGCGCAGGCAGTTGCTCTTTATGCTTCGGCCAAATTGTCGATATATATATATATTGTATATAATATATATATATATATATATATATATATTGTATATTGTATTTATGTTGGAGGTATATTTATGATCTATATATATATATGACCGTCAACTAGCCAGCTCATCTCATGGCTATCGGAATCCTCTCGGGTGTATTGTTGACTCGTTGCGGAGTGTGGGAGATTAACAGCAGGCAATTTTAATATATATACTCTTAGCCTGCCTTGCCTACCGGGCCGAGTGTTTGCACCATACAAGCTAACAGTTTACAATTCTTATATAATATATATGCTAGAATGGTTGGCAGTTTGCGAGCGCTGATTCTGAAATTGCTGCTTTAAATAGAAGGTGGCTGGAGCAGCGTCGTGCCGTCGCGTCGCTTGCAACTTTTAAGTTTCTTATTTTTTTTGACGCGTCGATCGACGGTGTGCCTTTGACACTTCAGCCGCAGAGGGCTCTCCAATTTAGATTGTTGTATGCTCTTAAGTTTGCCGTTAGTCTGACTGTTAACCCTTTCCACTGCTTTTGTCACTAACCCATCCATTTTTGCTTAGGTACATGTATATCTTCCAGTATATACGTTTGCATTTTGGTTGCGTTGACTCTACAACTATCTCAAAGTGTTCGAGACATTAGATTTGCCCGGTGGCTCAGTTCATCCATTGAACCAATTCCTGTTCCCAGCTGGTACAGCTAACATTCTACAGATTAACAAGCACAAAGACCCAAACAGCACGGTTCCCAAACAAACTAGTACCAAAAGAAAGAGTTCTATTATTAAACCAAAAACAATTCCATCGACAAAACCAGTTGCCCCTGCAAAGATTAAGGAGAGTTCTGCACCACCACTATCCAAATTCAAAGCCATTGAACAGAAGAAGACAAAGATGGCAGCCAATGCTATGAATTCCACCAAAGAGTACCAGAATTCACCATGCTCCACCTACTTTACTAGTTTGGATGATTTGAAGTCATGGTACGAAACAGTCATCGATCCCAACTCAAATTACAACTTTTCATACGACAAATTCAAGAAGGCATCGGAGCATCTATCCTCCTATCACAGGGCTACAAAGATTGACACAGTGACACCTCAACCGGTGATACCCGGTGACATCAAAGAAGAACGTACTAAGTTGTTGATATGCCATGATTTTAAAGGAGGATACCAGGACAATGAGGATTCTAACCCACTTGGATACTTTCCACACCCAACGGGATCCAGATATTTCTTGCAGTATCCACAATTCATCGATAAGTTTGTTTATTTTTCACATCATAGAGTCAGTGTTCCACCTGTCAATTGGATAAATTCATGCCACAAGAATAGAATTCAGTGCCTTGGAACCATTATATTTGAAGGCCAAACTTTGTCTGATTTTGAAGAGTTGGATAAGTTGGTGTCAAAGAACGAGGAAGGTGATAATTTCACCTTTATTGATATACTCTGCATGTTGACGCAGTATTTTGGGTTTGACGGCTATCTATTAAACTTGGAGACTAAATTTAGTAACGACAACAAGGCAAGCTTGATTTCTGCGTTTGTCGAATCCTTGAAAGCAAAGTTGCACGTTTTAGATCCAAGGAACGAGGTAATTTGGTACGATTCTTTTATTTACCCGGGAAATAGAGTGTACTACATGAATGGAGTCACAGACTTGAACTACATCTTTTACCAGCAGTCCGATTCTTTACTCACAAACTATTGGTGGACAGTGAGAAATCTTCAAGAAAACATCAAGAACGTTGGTATCTTGGGTGTACAGAACAAGGTGTTTGTGGGTTACGACGTTTGGGGTAGAGGTGCCCTTGTAGGGAAAGGTGGATTTGATTCGAGCTTAGCCTGCCAGATGATCAAGAAATATAGATCGAATGTGGCGTTGTTTGCCCCTGCTTGGACGTACGAGTATTTAGGTTACAATAATTTTGTTGAAAACGATACACGGTTCTGGGTTGGCTTGTTTGACAGCGAATTGTCGATAGCATCCAGCATCGAACCTTATAATTCGCCTATTTATAAGATCAACGATTCCAGTTTCATTTTTTATACGGATTTCAATACGGGTGAAGGTGATTTCTTCTTTTCGAAAGGTAGGATGGTCTATAACAAGAGTTGGGTAAACGGAAGTTTACAATCCGACATACCTGTTAACGTACACAGAAAGGATAAGAACGGATTGCAACTAAATTTGAACAAATCGGATGCATTCAACGGTGGTACGTCATTAGAGGTTAAGTACAACGAATTGATAGATGACGGCAAAGATTACCAAATTTTCAACGACCAGGTGGTGAAGAACGTTACGTTGTTCAATATTTTGCAAGAGTGCCATTTCCATACCGTTGGAGTCAAATTGAGCTATAAGCTAAACCACAAGACCAAGTCTGTCTTCAAGTTAAAGATCAAGTACTACATTGAGCGTAGGTTCCGTTCCATCACTAAAGTTCGTACAGGTTATTTGACGATCCCATTGACGCCGACGCACGATTCGTGGTTCACCGTTGTGGAAAACTTCCAAATCCAGTTACAAAACGCCAGAGAGTACATAATTTTGGAGTCTGTGGAATTGAGCTATGACGATTCCGACTCGGATGAAACCTTATTCAAATGTCATATCATGGAAGACTCGGTTATCACTAGTGTGATGGACAACGAAGAGTACGAGAAATTGATCAACGGTGGGTTGTACATGGGTGACGAGTTCGACGCTGACGATGAAGATTGGGTGTTGATTCCTGGTACTGGGTACGGTATTGGCACCGATGAGAACGGGAAGAGGCATTATTCTGATTCCGCTTCCATGGGATCTGGTTGGTCTGATAGATGGAGAAGCACAAAAGAAGATAAGATGTCACCAACAAAGAAGAGTGTCAATGCTGTTGCACCTGCTGTCGGACTAGTCCAAGTGCCCATTCTAAAGATTGGCGAATTGTCTATTGTAAACGCTAACGATTATCCTTCACCTGATTTCTTCTTGATGGGGAGCGTTCATAGCAACCAAATCGAATTGGAGCGTGTCGATGACGATAAGTTTATGATCGATTGGTCACAGTACAGCAGTACCGGTGTTAAGAACGAGTTGTTGTACTATTTGGTTTACGTTGATGACCAGTTTGTTGGAACATCAAGCATCGAGCTATTCATGATGGATTATGAAAGTGTCAAATCTTTGAAAGATGAAGAAAAGGGCAACAAACGGAAAACTGATGGAGTCGATCCAACAAGGTTTAAGGTTAGGATCGACTGCGTCGATCGGTTAGGAAGGGTTGTGAAAGGCGAAGATGGGTTGCTTTAACTGTGTATGACATCGTATATAGCGTAATAATCCCATGAGAAAAGTGGATGTATAAAATATTAAACTAATCCAAGTCGAAACTCTGCCCGAAATACCAGAATGAGGAGCGTGTGCCACACAGCACAGCGAGCACGGCTGTGCAGCCTGGGCTCGGAGCGAGGGTTCCAGCCGGTGGCTTTAAACAAATTAGGAGTAGCTGGTATCTCTTTAGCCAGGGATCGAGGTTAACAAAGGGGGCTTCTTGAATGCTGGTTTCCGTCTTTCTTGATATATCAGTTTAGATTATCGGCCGCATCTTGACATCGGGTGTGTTCCAGTCGTCTACTACAGGTCTTATATGCATTGCACAAACATAATACCATGAGGTCGTTTATCAAAGCACACAGAAGGAACTCTTCATCAGACAGAGGGGGGGACCAACAGCAGCAATCATCACAACTCACCCAGCAATCCCCAAATTTACAACAACGACCCAAATTTGCTGATGCTTTGGATCCTTGTTCACCAACTTCTCCTAGCAAGAAGTCCAGAAATCCAATAAAGATCTTCCTGAAGCAGAAGGTTTCTTCGACGAATTTGTCAGGCGCTGCTGGTGTAGTGCCCGGTTATGGATCGAGTTCATCTCCCAAGTTGAAAAACAAGACAAGTTTCTCAAATTTCTCGAGACACTCACCAGCTTTGCCTTCAACCCAGGAATTCATGTTGAACAACAACAAGTTGCTGGCTCCTCCAACGATCTATGGAACAAAGACGCATAATTGGAGTAGCGATGACGGGCCTAGATCGTTACAATATACAACTACAGGACTGTCATCTCCGACCGTCACCTCAGAGTCACAGCTGCAAGAGGAGGATGAAGAGGAGGAACAAGAACCTGATCTTACGGAACGAACAGCAAAAGAACTGGGTCCTGACCTGGACCTGTTGGACGAATCAAGTTTCTTGAAACCGATCAACACGAAATCCACCAAACATACATATAGTCTGGGGAGTCTGCCTGATTTGAACAAAGTGAACACGGGATCAACTGGAGATTTTTCGATTGTGGTCATTAAGAAGCAACAACAACAGCAACTGCAGCAACTGCAGCAACAGCATGATACTATTAAAGATTCGTCCATAATCGATTTGTCTCCAGTTTCAAACTCACCAACGGTACGTACTGGAACGAGTGCTACACTGGCCTCAAGGGAAACGGATTCAGGTACAGCGTTGACCGGTGTATCAACAGCTGAAGCCGAAGTAGTTCCTGTGGTGGGTAAATTGTCCCAGATCAAAAAAACTGAAGCTCGCCACCATCGAGCCCATCAGAGTTACCGTCATCAGAGTTATCTTCAAACCCAACAGAATCACTACCACAATTCGCACCACAGCCATGACCACAATCAGCAGCAGCAGCATAACAATAACAGCACTATCAACCATTCTCATGTCCGTCATCACCGCAGACCCAAGATGCGAACCGATTACGATGAAGGAATGGACTCCGATGCGTACTTTGCCGATTCCGAGATCAGGGCTGATTGCAGTGTGCAGTCGAAACTGTCTTCAGAAGATCCATCTCAATCCTCATCTGAGATGGAATCGTCATCGGGTGGGTCGTCTTCTATGAACTCTACGAATTCGAAATTCTCCTTTCAAGCCACTGGAAGAAACGCCTCTTTCAAGTACTACAAATCTAACGATCAAGTGAAATATGAGGAGATGAGACAGGCTTTGAAAGACTCTGCGGCAGGTTTTAACGGAGAGGATATAGAAGGTGGGCTGGAGGAAGAAATGAACTATGTGGATTTTGCAGGTGACGATGAGACCGATGCTTTGTTTAATAGGAAACTCTTCTCCAGTGATGAAGAGGATAGCGAAGCGATTAATGGTCTTGGTATATGCAAGTTTGCAAATCTTGATGATGACAATGAGGAAGACGATAATCTTCTACATGAAATTAATAATCTTGATGATAATGATAATGATAATGATCATGATCATGATGGCATTGATGTCGGTGAGAACGATGATGGCGTTGTTAACGTTTTGGATATGGGCAATTTAGAGATCAAGGATAAGCGAGAGTTTGAAAATTTCTCTGATGAAATACGGGATGATGATGATAATGATGATGACGTGGATGATCAGGGTTCAATTGCTAATGATATCAACGATGGCTATGAGGAGTTGCAAAATCACTCCAACCAAGCATATGAAGAAAAAGACGATAATGATTATTCGCGCTATTTGGATGAAGTTAATGGGAATTTTGTGGACGATAACGAGAATCAAGAGTACGATGATGAGCCAATCGTCAGATCTGATCCTTCTGAGACTTCTGCTGCTTTACTTGATGATAGACCCTTGAAACCAAACGGAGAATACCAGTTCAGTGTCTCCGATCAGGATACGACTAACGATGACATGTCCCCAGGTTTGCTACCGCAGGATTCAAACGATCCTATAGTGACGATAAATCTCACTGAAGCTGACCTGATTGATTCACAGAAACCGTTGCAACCTCCGCCTATAAGGCCACCGATCAACACGTCGGTGAGTTCTGAGATCCATATGCTATTGAGCAAATTGACGGCCACAAGCCTCGATGAGTCTAGAACATCGACTTTCGATTCCAACATCACTTTGAAGGAATCGAACGTGAACAATCTTGCATCGCCTTCTAGCAACAAGACTATGAGTCCCTCCCATATCAACAGGGCAGGTAGCCCTATCGGCATTGTTTCCACCTCGCCTCCTACGAGCTCGAATCTAGCTATTGAAGCGACGCTGGCCAAACTAACAGGAATTGCTCCTAGTAATGAGTTACCCTCGATGACACCACCAAGACCACAGAACTTTTCTCAATTTATGGGGAACTCACCAAAGCAACTGCCTAAGATTTCAACTCATCCATTCCGGCCATTCCAAATACCTGCGTCTGTCAAAATTCATCAAGTTAGTGCTTCTCCTAACGAAAATGATTTACAATTCTTGGACCAAAAATATCCATGGTGTCCGAAAGGAAGACCTTCTAAAGTTGACAGGGGGTTGGGAGCCGGGTATCATAACGAGTTTCAAGGTAAACCGAATGTTGCAACTTCTGTTGACCATGATGATTTTAGTAGCACCGAGGGCAAATCTCCGGCGTCCGAAGACTACGATTACGAAGGGATGCTCGATGAAATCAATCAAATACCAGAAGATTATGACTTTGACCCACACCACAATGCCAAACAGTTGCCCAGTGATCCTTCTGCAATCAGACGTCTACGCTGGAAGAACCTCAAGTCGAACAACCGTTACGCTTACATGTTACCAACTTCCAGTTCGAAGCCTAGCGAATACTCACCATTTTCAAACGCTATTTCTGGAAACACCATTTCTGGTGCTGACAATGCTGCCAATACTGCTAGACCGGTTGACCTCCATGTGACGAGAACGAACTCTGGCAGCCGTATTGAAAGAACGGATAGGACGATCACTTTGTTCAAACCGATCTCTAGAAATAACTCAATGCGGTCATGCATATCCGACGAATCCACAGGTGTTCAAATAACCCACAACACCAGCCTGAAGAAATCAAAGGCCAAACCGCTAAGTTCGGCTGATCACCACCTTCAGAGATCTTCTTCCAAGTCCAGAAACGTCTATGAGACGGCCAACTTGGATATCAGTGGGAGCGAGGACTGCCAAAATGATATGAACGACTATGATGGCTTTGATACCGACTACCATCGTGAGGAAGCAGACGGGATAAGTCCTGCTCAAAATTATAAAGGTGGTGGTGGCACGAAAACGAGAGTGAGTTATAATGACATCATGGATGTTGGTGATGGCGATGGTCATCACACTGGGGATCACAGTAACTTTGGAGGACCTGAAGGTTACGAAGATGACGATGATCGCTATTTTACCGGTGATGAGAGTGAGGAAGACTTGGTTTTTTTAACGCCACTAAATTCGAGAGATTTGCCGTTTATCAAACAAGATAGAAACTCGCCTCTAACCACTATAAGTGAGGTTTCGTACGATAGCAATGTTACCAGATCTCCTTACCACGTTTGAACGGTCTCCTTGAAGCTGTTGTCATCCTACTGATTATCGGTGTGTGTTTCTTTTATATTAATGATATGGTGTTATTTTGGTTTATTGTGTACTATTTATACTGTTACTATTTAATCAATTGGATCTGCATTGCGTTTCAAAATAATCAATAACCATAGAGTTTGTAGCATCGACGATTTCCAATGCAATCTATTATTATTCACCATTTGCTGAAATACTTGCCGTCTTAAGTATATTGTGGAACGTATTTGTGAGAAATGCGGTGTTCTTTGGTTGCTTGGCCTATACTGACGTTGTGTACCCTCAACAGTAAGTGTATATCAATTTAATTCGCTAGTATCTGCCACTGTAGTGTGATAAGATGATGCCGATTGGATGGGTCCTTCTCTTTCCTCCTCTTTCTCCTTTTTAGAATCGGAGCTGCCAGATAGCATGTGGTCTTCTAAGCCATACGACCTCGTATCAGTTATTTGACTTTCTGAGTAGAGCATCAAGTCTTGCTCTTGTGTTTCCCCTATCAAGTTCTTGATCGAGTCTTTCGATTCAACGTTCTTCAATTCAGTAACTTGGTTTTCGTTTTCTCCTGTGTTCTCTATAGCCGTTGGCTGGGTACCAAAGAGTTCGTTGAATATAAGAGGATAGTCTATTAATCCAGTATTTGACGTTTTAGGCAACCTGTCTGTTTCTACATCCTTTGGTGATATGTCTGGTAATAAATCCTTATTTTCCTTGCTGGAAACCTTACACTCTGAAACCGAAGGCTCACTGACACCACTGAATCTGTCGACCACCACCGTATTTTTACCAGCATCACTATCATGCAATGGTGTTTGAGAGTATACTGAAACAAGATCATTTTTTTGTGCGTACAACATTCTTGTCAACTTTCTAAAAGAAGATGCCATCGAAGGAGAGCCATATCCGTGGTCACGCTTTATTGAATCATAAGTACTTCCTGTTTTCAGTGTTCTTGCTGAACAAACCAAGTTGATCGGAGAAGAAATTTGATCCTGTAATTTTTCGCTCTTGGAAGCTTGCATATGTGTAGCGTTTTCTTGTGCATCTTCGTTTGAAGTCTTTGGATATCCAGTTACCAGGTCATTTTTCTGTGAATACAGCATCCTGGCAAACCTTCTCAAAGAAGAGGTTACAGATGAAGTATCAAATATATCTTTAAGGCGTCTATTACCACAAGATTTATCCCCCACATATTCCAGAAGTGGCTCATCTATTAATTCTGCACTATGCAAAACTAGGTCGTTATCGGATACATCAGCAGATTCCGTATTTAGATCTTCTAGTGCAGGGAACGTATTGACGAGACCAGTACCACCAACTGTCGTAATTGTTTTCTTACAAATGGGTTTTTGATCACTCCCTTGAATAGAATTCGCGTTGAATTCGAAAGGTTGGATATAGTTATGAAGTGACTGGGCTACAGCTAATGAGTTCTCTTTTGTATTCGGTTTTCCATTCAAAGGGGGAGTGTTTTTGGTATCAAGTGGAGTTGGTGAGTTGGAAATGTTGAAGTCAGGTTCCCGGTTCATATCGTCCATTTTCCCTTGCACGACATAATCTTCGGTAACTTCTGTTCTATTTATAATACTCTCTGAACGCGTCTTTTCCGAATATTTTATTGAGAAACTTGGGCTCACATCAGAATAAGGGTTTTCCCGCTCAGGGTTTTCTAACGGGGAATTTACCCTTTTTGTAGATCGAGGCATTCTCAATGATTCTGGAGGCATCCCACTGTTATACGACACGGTTGAGCTTTTGTTTCCCATTGGTTTATCTATTTCGTCGGGTGTGCATGAAAGCACCAGTTGTTTGGGTGCATTTCGGCCTTCTTTAGCTTTTCCCTTTTCAGAAATCTTCTTGGGGAAAACGATTTCAAGAGGATAAGGAAATCCGTTAATTGTAACATAGTTCATTTGTTTGATGTTAGATGAAGGTCTTTTTAAAGGCAGTATCAGGGAACTTTGATTGTCAAATATGTTGTCTAATTTTATTGTATTAGGTTTGGTTTTTTGCTTGAACCAACTTTGATTCGACAACAGTTGGTCATCAAGTGGATGGTGTTGATGGTTCGGTAGACGTGTTCTATCAATTTTAAAAAAATGGTAGATCCACCTACGTTTACTGTAGCCTTTTGTTTTTTGACCATGATTCTGTAAAATATTAGGAAGAGAGAATGCTCTTCTAGGCTTCGGTTCAAGAGTTGTTGCCTGTGAACTAACGTCATTCATTTCGTTGGTCAATGGAGTTAATTAACAAGTGAAGTATGGAAATATAATTATAATGACAAAAAATAATACAACTGTAATTAGATAGGAGAATATTTGAAGAGTGCGTTATGTGATAAATGGTTGGCTGATAGCTGATTACAAAAAGAATTCTTGGGCGTGTAGAAAAAGGAGAATTTTTTATCCTCAAATTTCCCTTTGGTTTCGAGACTTCCTCTTTTTTGATTTCTTATCCTGGTACTTTCTTAACTTATAATTGCGCTATGCCAGGCGTTGTAGCATTAGAGTATTTTTGTCACCATTTATGTAAAGATGGCATCTCAACTATTGAATTTGCTTCGCATAGCAATTGTTTTGTTTTTTTAAGCAGTACATTCCCAACGAGGTACCAGAAAAGTTACAAATTTCATCAATTTTCAAAACTTTTCATGGTAGTTGCCCTGTGGTGAAATCATATCTTTTTATGGCTTCAACGGTAAATAATTTCTATCGACTTACCTACTTTATACGTGGTCGTGTATACGAAATGTCTACAGTGGATTCATGGCGGCAGCCAAACAGAAACTTTAATGGGCGAGCCCTAAGAACTGTACAAGGAACGTTCGGGTTTTGTGGCGCGGAGGTTAGTCTTTTTATCTCCGTCCTTCTTTGCAAGTAAACTTTAGTAGGCATGTTTTTAGCTGCTGTGGAAAGTATTTATACGCCACCAGAACTCCATTTCTGCCAACTATTTTCTCTCTGGTTCATCAACTATTGTGAAATACAATAATTGCAAGATGTCGTTTAATTATTTGATTTTAGGTGCCACTGGTTTATGCGGCAATACGTTCCTGAACTTAGCCAATGGAGCTAAGACCAGTCTTAAGATCTACACTGTATCTAGAAGGGAACCAACCGTCAAAGAAGCCAAATCCGAAAACTTCAAATCCATATTGGAATCAGATCCTGCGAAATGGGTTGATATCATCAAGAATGTCGATTTTCCTGCAGGTTCTACTTTCTTTTCTGGGTTTGGAACGACGAAGAAGAGTGCTGGATCAGCTGAGAGGTTCGTCGAGATCGACCACGATATAAACATCAATTCCTTCAAAGCTGCTAAGGAATCAGAAAAGTTCGATACTGCTATCATTGTTTCATCGATGGGTGCTAAGAAGGGATCTCGTCTCTTTTATCTTGATGTCAAGGGAACGATTGAGGAAGATTTGAAGAAATTGCAATTCAAGAGAACTATCATTTTGAGACCTGGTATGTTGTTAGGTGAAAGGGAAAGTGTTCATACTGGTTTCGGTAACTCTTTAGGTGTGTCGTTCGGTAATTTAATTAAGAATACTTTTGCAGAGCGGATATTTGGTACTCCAAATTCAGGGGAAGAGGTTGCAAGATGCGCCCTATATTTGAATTCTTTGCCAATCAAGCAAGATGGTGAAGTGATCACCGTTGAAAGTAACGAAATCGCCAAATATTCAACCATGCTTTAGCTTTTCTATTTCTTGTATTTAAGCTCATTTTTAAACCACTTTTCTCTATGTATTTACTGTGTTTCGTTATGCCCATTAACATTATCAATTGTTTATCTTCGATATATATATATATAATTACTTAATGAATAAGCATCTGTTCAGGAGTAAAAGATCTGCTGTAACTTGTAACTTGTAACTTTGTAAGCGCCTCGTTGGCAGAACTCTCTGAAGTCGACTCACACCGTCGCCCAGCCGAGACGGTTTTCGGCCCGAATACGCTACGTGCAGGTCAGCCTGGTCAGGTCACCCCATCCCATAGTGTCACATATATATCAGGCAGGAGATCCTGATTCTAGTTTTTCGCCACCCAACCACCAATTGCTTCCTATCAAAATCACCATCAATTGATTCCAAAATGTCCAGTTTTTTCATTCTAGGATCCACAGGCTTGTGTGGCAATGCGTTTTTAAACTTTGTCAATGGCAATGAGCACGTTGGTAAGATAAGCACTGTGTCTAGAAGAGAGCCAACAGTTAAAGGCACAAAATCCGAAAGTTATAAGCCATTTGTGGAGAGTGATTCCTCTAAATGGAATGACATCATCAAGGGCAGCGATCTACCTGCCGGTTCCACGTTTTTCTCAGGTTTTGGAACGACGAAAAAGAATGCTGGGTCTGCAGAGAAGTTTATCGAGATTGATCACGATATAAACGTGAATGCTTTCAAAGCTGCCAAAGAATCGACCAAGTTCGATACTGCCATTCTTGTTTCTTCAATGGGAGCCAAGAAGGGTTCTCCATTCTTTTATCTGGATGTGAAGGGTAAAATCGAAGAGGATTTAAAAGAATTGAAGTTCAAGAGAACTATCATTCTCAGACCTGGTATCCTTATTGGTGAAAGAGAAAAGAATAACAAAGGTTTTGGTAATACCGTTGCTGCTAAGCTTGGTAACGTGATCAAGAATACTTTTGTTGAAAGAATATTGGGCACTCCAAATTCTGGAGAAGAAATTGCTAAATGTGCGTTTTACTTGAACTCTTTACCAATCAAAGAGGATGGGGAAGTTATTGTTGTTGAAAGTGACAAAATTGTGAAGTATTCAAAAGAGATCTAGTTCTAATTTTAATTTATGTTCATGGTGTTTTTCTTTTGTAGTTTTAATTTAATTGAATCGAATTTTTTAATATGCATAAAGGTATTGGTCCTAAACCCTAGTAAGAATCTACTGCGTCCGATCAATGACTGTTTTAAAAATGAGGAGTGTAATATTAATTTGAAAAACCTAATATAACATATATACTAAAAAAAATAATTAGGAAGAAATCAGGCATCCAGTCAAATACATCAAATTGTATTAAACATATTGAAATTGATAGAGCAAAACTAAATCCAACTTTTGATTTTTTTAAATTTTTTGAAAGCTAAGAAATAAATTATGAGTTGAAAATAAAAATAACGATAAATTGAACCTATAATCTAAACCTCTTAACGGAACTTGTTGAAACCAATGTCAGAAGCTCTTTCTCTGAAACATTGTCTGCAGATGTTCAAACCGTACTTTCTGATCAAACCGTTGTGGGAGGAGCAGACTCTACATTGTCTTGAGCCTTTACCGTAGTTTCTTGGGTGTGAGAACCAAACGTTTTCGTGAGCCATTTTGAATAACTATAATAATATCTAAATGTTAGTATTTTATACTAAGGCAAAAGGAAACGGGCAATAAATGGGACATGTAGGTATTAAGGAGCGTGGTTTTTGAGGAATCGTGACGTGTCATTCTCCAACTATGTAAATCCATAACAATAATGATCAGAATCAACTGGATATACAAGACTCCTTTAGAAGTGGAGTTGGTGTACATTCATTCTTGTCTTATGTAGAATTTAATCAAATTTGTTAACTGATGTAGTATACCTTCGATAACTTGTTGTTTAAAGTTGTCTTCAATATGACACTAATGAATTCACTTGCTGCGCTAACGATCGCTCTTGTTTGTCTACAAAAAAGGGTATGTGCCGTTTTTGATAAAACATCGCCTAGTTGTATTTCTGGTTCATCTCCAAGTAGAAATCTGTTGGGGCTTTTAAAGTTGTTGTAGAGCTTGCATTCAAATGAAGCTGATATATTCACTTCAGGTTGTAAACCGATGTAGTCTATATTGTTCGGTGTATACTCTAACTTATAATACAAGTAATATCGATACGTTCTTCGATTGTCACGTCACTGCTTTAGAGTTCAAGTTGTTCTGATCACATACGTTGTCTATCCTTCCAAGTCCGTTGTTGAGATAATCCGTCTATTTTGAACGTGATGCAATATGTACTTACTTATATATAAGTATTGATATAAAGTGACTTTACTGGTTTATAGCAAAACTATCAAAGACTCGATAAATCGTTTGATCTTAACAAGGTGTTCTCTTCAACTCGAACCTGTTAGGAAAGGCCTAGGAAGGTTAGCTCCCACGTCTCGTCCCACAGAGCGAGGCAATGCTGTAGGTGCACTGTTGCCTGCCTGAGGACTCGAGGAGCCGCCCGCACAGGCCTGGAAAATTTTTTGGAGCGAGCGAGTTTTTCACCGTCACTGATGTGAGGTGTGCGGTGTGCATACATTCAACCCTCGCGGTAAATTCGCGTTTTAAAACCCTCTTTGATGTCATGTGACATTGTCTTGGTCTTTGGTAAGAGATTATATCATCAATTTGCTCCTGTTGCACCTCTGCATCTCAAAGTTTCAATTTTCAAATCCCCCGCCAGGGTGCTTATTAGACGATTAGGTCATCGCGTCGCAAAATCACAAAAAGAAAAAAATTTTATAGAAGGGAAACTTTTCAGATCTTAAGATGCAGATGTGATTAAGACATAAACTGAGCTGTAGGAAGATTGGAGTACAAATCTTCAAGAATCAGACTAACAATTGTTCATAATGGCTGGTCATAGAGCTACATTAAAGAAAGGAAACAAAGGTTTCAAAAGTGGGCATGCTTCCAAGAGGGCCTTGAAAGCAGCCAGTAAAGGTAGAGTGGAGAAAGCCAGTGCTAACAACAAAGCTATAAAAGTCACATCTAAGTTAGAACGTAAGAACTTGGCTCAACAACTAAAGAAAAACAAGATATTGAAGACTCTGAATGATAGGTCTTTGTTCAAGAACTCCCAAACGGAAAGAATTATTACGATATTGCCTTTGACATCAAACGTCTCTGGTTTGGATATCGCTAATATGATTATAGGGTCCCTTAAGGATGAAGATTTGTCGATTACAGAACAAGTTTCCGTGACATCAATTAAGATTGCAAGATTTAAGTCGAACTTGAAAATTGTCATCCCAGACATGAAGAACTTCATCTCCATCTTAGATGCTGCGAAAATAGCTGATTTTGTGGTGTTTGGTCTAAGTGCAACCGAAGAGGTTGAACCAACCGCCGGAGAGCAGATAATAAGGGCTGTTGAAGCCCAAGGTATTGCAACAACCTATGGTGTTATACCAGACCTTATATCAGCTTATCCTAAGAGAAATTTACAGTTAGATGTCTTGAAATCATTAACATCCTACTATAACCACTTCTTCCCAAACAACGAAAAGCTATTTGCGCTAGAAAATGAAACCGAATCGTTAAACCTACTAAGAACTTTGTGCCAAAAGTTCCCTAAGTCTATCACTTGGAGAGATAGTAGAGGATATCTAGTTGCAGACTCAATTGACTGGCTAGCATCATCTGAGTCTCCATTGGAAGGCTCATTAATTGTGGAAGGGTTTGCAAGAGGTATTGGTTTCCATCCAAACCGACTTATCCACTTACCAGGCTTTGGAGACTTTAAGATTGGCAAGATTGAAAAACTTCCAATGACTAGAAGTAAAGATGACATTGATATGGCTGACGAAAACTCAAATGTATACATACCTAACGAAAAGCAAGATAGCCTCGATGAACTACTACCTGTCGAACCAGAAGATGAAGAAGAAGATATTGATCTTGATGATGACTCAGAAGGTTGGAGAAATGGTATAGATTATGCAGAGGGACAATTTAATGACTTTGGAGAAAAAGTGAGAAGAAGAAAAACGCTTCCAAAAGGTATATCCGAGTACCAGTCCAGATGGATGTTGGATGAAGAAATTGAAGAGCTAATTGAAGAAAACGGAATAGAATCCGATCCAGAACTTGATTTTGATAACGGATCAGATGAGATGGATTATGGAGATGATGATATGATGAGTGACGATGGTAAGAGTACCTATGCTCCAACGGAGATGCATGTCGATCTATCTAACGAACAAGAGGAGGATCAATTGAAAGCTTTCAAGCAAAGAGAGAGAGAAGAATTGGAATTCCCTGATGAAATCGAATTGAACCCTCAAGAGTCCGCCCAAAAGAGACTTTCAAGATACAGAGGTGTTAAATCTTTGGCTAACTGTAATTGGGATTCCGATGAATATGATGAAAAGAGACCAACCAACTGGGACAGATACTTAAGGGTGAAAAATTACAAAGTTACCAAAGCTAGAATTCAGAAGGAGGCCAAGAATGAAGTTGTGGTTGCACCTGGTGAAAAATGCAGAATACATTTGGTCGTTCCATCGTACATTTTGGAGAAAATTACGAATCCAAAGCAACAACCGTTTGTACTATATTCCTTGTTGGAGCACGAGCATAAAGTATCTGTGTGTAACTTCTCCATCCAGACTTGGGAGGATTACGAGAAACCAATCAAGTCTAAAGAGACTATGATCGTTCAATATGGTCCAAGAAGAATCATGATCCAGCCACTGTTCAATCAAGCAACGCATAATGCAAACAACGTTACAAAGTTCCTTCGTTTCCTACACCAAGGAAACATCTCGATCGCAACTGCAGTTACCCCTGTGCTATTTACAAACGCCCCTGCACTATTTTTCAAAGCAGGTGACAACGGCTCCATTGAATTGCTTGGGCAAGGTTCGTTCCTAAACCCAGATCATTCGAGAATCCTAGCCAAACGTGTGTTCTTGACCGGTGAAATCTTCAAGATTCACAAGTCTGTGGTTACTGTCAGATACATGTTCTTCAACAGTGACGATGTTAACGCTTATAAATCGATCCCAATATACACGAAGATGGGCAGATCTGGTTTGATCAAGGAATCATTGGGTACCCATGGTTATTTCAAGGCGAGATTCGATGGTAAGTTGAATCCTCAAGACGTTGTCGGTATGGCATTGTACAAGAGGGTCTGGCCTAAGGAGTCTGTTACGCAGGGTATCTGAACAGACGTGTATATCTAATTAAAACAACATATATAGAGTAGCATACTATTATAGCATATATACTGTTAATCGTTAATTGTCATATTTTTGCAATTGGGGAAGTAAAAAATTTGGTAGCACGCCAATAGGGCTGACTAAGCGAAATCTGGAGAGAGGAAAAAATTGGGGCAAAGCGATCGCTTTGGGGTTCTGAACTCGAGGGCAACGGAGTAAGGTTGGAATTATAGCTTGTAGGCCGTTTCGTTGAAAGACGCAAGTTTTAAGTTATTCTTTTAGTTCAGTGAGCTTAAATAAGAGTTCAAGAAACAGGTTTATTCAACAACATTCTACTATGACGTCTACACAGTACGATTTACCACACTCGAACCAACCGGGTACCTTCACTTGCATATCATGCCAGATAAGATTTCCGGCCCCGGAGTTACAAAGAATTCACATGAAGACTGACTGGCATAGATATAACTTGAAAAGAAGAGTTGCAGGTTTGGGTGCTGTTAATGCAGCCACTTTCCAATCGAAGATCGTGAGCCAACAGAAACATGATCTGGCTAATAGTAACGAGGACGAGTTTGGTTTCCATGTTTCACATAGAAATAAGAGCCATAAGAATGAGAGGCAGTTAACGAAGAAAGATTTAAAGAAGTTGCAAAAGAGAGGAAGAGACTTATCTGATAGTGATGATTATTTCCATAGGGTTGAAAGTCCATCCCACTCTGTTGTTTCTAGATCGAGTAGGGACAGTGAATTCTCATTGGGAACGGTTCAATCAGAATTCAGTTCTTATTATGATACCGATGATTTGAATTCTGAACTATCAAAGGGAGATGAAGATGAGTTACTAGTGTCGTCGGATGAGGAAGTGAACACTGAGAGTGATAGCATGACTGATAGTGAATCAGAAGAGGGCATACAGGAGAATGTTGAGCTACCTTTAACCAGTTGTTTTTACTGTGGGCAAAACAATGGAGAAGTCGAATACAATATCAAACACATGTATTCCAGACACGGTTTGTACATCCCAGAGAGATCTTATTTATATAACGTGCAAGGATTATTGAGATACATTGCCAACTCAATAAGCTTGGACCACGAATGTTTAAAATGTGGATTTATTGGCAAGAACTTGGTCAGTATCAGACAGCACTTGCAATCTAAAGGGCATTGCGTGCTCCCATATGAAAATAGAGAAGAGAGGGAATTGGTTAAAGATTTCTATGATTTCAGATCTACAGATGACAATAAGCAGAAGAAAAAAAACTCTGGTAAGAAAGTTGCATTTGCAAGCAACGAAATTACCTCGGATGAGGATGTTGCAGAATTAGAATCTGACCACGAAAGTTCCAGCGATCCTTCTGATTCCGATTCCGAGTTGGATGAATATACGACGGCAATCGTCGATAAAACGGGTGTGGAACTTGCCCTTCCAAACGGTTACAAGGTTGGACATAGATCTATGACCAGGTACTACAGACAAAGTTTCCCTAGACAGGATAGAGATGTTGACGAAGGAGAGTTGACGGTCAGTGTGATTAACAACCTATCCCAACCTTTGAGTGCCAAAGAAATCAGAGAAAATAAAATGGAGTTGAAGGCAAAAGGTATTATGGAATCCAGAACTAGATCTAAAGATATCAATAAGCATTTGAAGAGATGCAATCATATTGAGAACTTTAAGCCTCAAATGTTGTGATGATGATGACCACTACGTTGTACTTTCTACCCTCGCATTTTATGTTCTTTTTTAATGTTTGTTTATTGCATGTGTCTCCAATATACTAATTCATTACGTTTATTTTAATCCAAGAGGAACATTTTTTTGATTATATATATGTGTATATAAATAATTACTATTTCTTATTCAAACGCCCTGAAAACTTTGTTATGTAATCAAGTGACTTTTTAGGTGTTGTCAAAGCAGAACTCGTCTCAATCGGCATTCCTTCCAAACTCAACGAAGAATCTTTCAGCTTAATCTTCTGATTATTGAATTTCGATGAAAATCCAGCATCGGCATCGTAGCTACCAGGTTTGGTATTAGAAAGCTTGAGGTCATTCAACTTGTTTTGTAATTTGTTGAAATGTCTTAACAAATTCTTGTTACTCAAATCTTGGCTCGGTGGAGTCTTGGCTTCACCGTAAACAGGCGTAATAGGTTCTTCCTCCTGCTCATCATCTTCTTCCTCCATTTCGTCATCGTGTTCATCTAGCTGTAAGTGAACAATCGGGTTAATAGAGTTCAATCTGTTTTGTAAAGTCTTAAAAGAGTGTGACTGTGGTAGAAGCATTAGCAACCCATAGAGACATTTGTATAGGTAACAGTTGGTTTTAGGGTTCAATAAGTCAAGCCTTATCTTCGCAAACACTGGAGACTCTAAAAGTTGAATCAATAAATCTAATTGAATCAACAAATTCAACGAGATTTCAAAATCGGCCATGTTTAGAACTATTTTGTAACTTAACTTATAATTGGACGTCAATAAGGTAAGGCAAAGAACAGAAGGTGAGTTAAATGACCAGCATTTGAATAAAGTTTGGAATAATTCGGCATCTTCACCTTTTATCAACTTCTTCCGTAAATCTGCTAACTCTGGAGCTATAATCAAGTTGTTATTCAAAATCTGAATCATGATTGAAAGGAAAGTCATGTTCGTTTCTTCTTCGGACAAAACTTTTGAGATTGATTTATAAACTCGTTCTGAATTCAATGACTTGCAAATGGTTCTGATGATGAAGTCTGCACGTGTGTCCAACAGCTTTCTATCCTTCTTGAACAAATTCAATAAATCGATCATAAATGACTGGAAATATTTATCATCACTCTGATTTGAAAGCTTTGATAACAATTCTAAGTCCTTGTTAATCACTTTATCGGATGGATCGTTTAGCGCTTTCAATAAGGTTACAAAAGTATTATCGGAATGTTCCAAGAACTTCAACGGATTCTTTTCGTGTAGCATGATCAACCAATCCAACGCAGTTAATCTGGTTGATTCTTTTTCGTTCAAAAATTGTAATGTCAACTGATTAACAATCAACGTGTAATTTATTTCGTGCTCATCTGTTGATGCTAACTCCATCAGCTTGGAATTTAGCTCGATGGCGATGTTTCTCAACTGAGGGTTGGCGTGAGATATCGTTGTCAAGAGCACAGATAATAGCTTTGGCATAAATAAAATGAATGACTCCGGTGAGATCTCCAACATCGTTATTAGCCATTGAGATGAGACCAATTGAATTAACTCTTCTGATGAATCTAATGACGTTATCAGAATATCAATAATTTTAGGAAAATCTATGACGATATCTTGTCCTGGAATGTACAGATCATCTTCTTTTTGATCTTGTGGGATGATAACTCCACTATTTCCATGTGAGATTACTATATTGTTATTACCACTTGTATTGCCATTTGAATTTGGTTCTTCTTGGGATTCCTTTTGCTTCTGTTTTTCTTCTCTTTGCTTTTGCACTAGCTTTTTAATCTCAGATATTCTCTTTATTTCATGTAGCAATAATTTCAAAAAATTTTCTGTCACTACTCTGACATCTTCTAGAGAGGCACTCAAATATGAAATCAATGCATCTAAGAATGATGGTAAATAGGAAATCAAGTCCAACCCTGGAATGGAATCAAGTAACCTTAGCCAAGAAACTAAAAACATTCTAGTATATGAATTGGTAGCGTACATTCTCTCCTTTAATAGTGGTATAAATTTAGGTAAAGAAAATGCCTTTGGCAACTGAGGCTCGTAAACTTGTAAGGTCTTCCCTCTTTGATCTATAATTTTGGAACTGCTTGGTTCAACAGGCTTCGTTAGAATGGACACGTATGTTGCTGCTTTCTCACTTGTAATGTCCTTGATCAAACGATCTAGAATATCTGCGGCATTTTTAACGCTAATATCAACATCAGCCACCAATTTGCATAGGACATCAAATGTTTCGTTGAAATATATCAATATTTCACCCTTAGAGACTTTAGCTATATTATACAGAGCCTCACAGGCAAAATACCTAACCATTGAGTCTTGATCACCAAAACATGCCAAAACTGGGTGCATGATGCTTTCCAAGTATTTGGGCACCTCATTCTGACCTAAGGCAATGGCAACAGCTGCAAGTCCAATCAATCCACCGTATCTTGCATTTGGCTGATGAACTGCATACGCATACTCGTTACGCAATTGCTTGATGATGGCTACAATCTTGTCATCCTCTCCATTATTTAAGCAATCTCTGACGACACGTTCTAGCTCCAAAGCAGCAGCCTTACGCTTGTCGTAGATACGGTCGTTTAAACCACGTTTGATCGATTTGTCTGAGGGTACATCTGTTAGTACAAAGATCTGGTAACTCTATTTAATATACTCTTAATGAAACAAATGCTATGAATCCAAATACAAAATTGAATGTCACATACCCATATATACGAATTTAGAGCGGTTTCTTGATCTGCTTTGTGGGAAAGGAACTGAATGATTTAAAGAATGCTATCTTGTTCGTGTTATTGTTTTGTAGATGGGGCTGAAGAGGCTGCCGTCGCAGACTCACAGCCTTCGATCAACAAATAGCGACAATTTGATCAATATGCGTCGATCGACGTGCAAGTTTGTTCGATGTTTACTGAATAGTCAAGCTGTCCATACAATTTACGAGGGTTAATACATGAGTATTCGGAAACATTTCCTCGAGTTAACGTTCTGTCAGCTATAAGTATGTATTTATATATGTATTTACAAGGTGAATGATTGAAAAGGGATCAAGTGGTAAAATTGGAAAAGCCGTGTGCTTACCATTGTTTTCTTCTCAGTACTCCAGGATAGCATAGAACAACAGACACAGTATCGGCTCATATGACACTTTCATACAAGTAGTTTGGCTTCAGAGACATTAATTTTGTAACCCTTGTAAACTGAAACAATTTGCAAACCCATGATTAAGGTGCATTAAATGTTAGTAAGTGGTAATCGTTGACAACTTTCGTCAGAAGAGCGGGTAGATTATCTAATACTTACAGTTGCACAATCTTGATATTCGTATCCAAAAATCTATTCAAACAATCTGTGGCACATGTTGATTCGGCAGCACTTAACTGATCACTGTCGATAGTGGTTATACACTTTTTGAAGCACATGTCGGTAAACTGGGTCACGGAGTTCTGCACTTTAGCTTTGGAAGTCTCTTGGTTAATAAAAGCGACGACTTCCTGCTTAGAAGCATCATCTAATTGGGACAATAGCTGTTGATCTAATTCACTCATTTTTTGGCACTATTTATGGATTATTTAACTTGCAAGAGCAAAGAGGAAGATCAAGCAAAGCGATATTAGTCTCTTTTGATGGTAAAAAGTGGAAAATTTTTGGGGGCCACATTAAAATTCGGTTGTTAACGAGTGCAAGGGTGACCAACCTTGATCTCCTCCCAATTTACCAATTCCCAGTTGGAACTCAAGAAGTAACTCAAATCGACTCTTTTATTTAGTATGAAGCACTATATTACACTGTATATTACATATGAGAGAAGCTGAACGCAAAAAAACATGGTAGGACATTCACCACCCTGCGTGGCCTCCTCTCCGTTGACCAGACATCTGTCCTCCACCTCTGCTGCCATCATTGTAACCATTTCCTGCGTAGCCCCCACGATAGTTATTATTTTGACGGACGGGGCCTCCTGCTCCTCCTCTACCACCTCTTCCCCTACCTCCACGATTTCCATGGTTCTGATATCCACTCTGATCTGGAGATCCATGCTGGTTTCCCCTATTTTGTTGGTATTGAGGTCTGCCATATTGGCCCCCACTGTTATTACCATTTCTGTAACTATTACTCTGGTATGGCTCCACTCTTCTATTATGGTTATAATTATGTTGGTGTTGGTATTGCTGCTGTAGCTGTAGCTGTGGTTGTGGTTGTATTGACTGATCATTTCTTTGAGAACCTGCGGGTGTGTGGGGCTCTGGAGTGATTGACTTGGAAAGAATTAACTCTGTCTGGTTGTAGAAATTATTTTCCTTGGCCTTTTCGTAAAGTAACCTCTCAACAGAGTCACCATGTTTTTCTTTAGAGTCTTTTTTGTACGCATAATCCACCTTAACGGGTTCGTTTAAAATCATTTTTCCTTTCATTTCTTTAATCGCTGTGTCACTGGATTGAAAATCTTGATAATATATAAATCCATGGTTATGACTACTTGATTCAGTTGAAGCAATCTTTGGTAGTCGTCTAAACTTACCAAAATGTTTAAAAGTGTCACTTAAAGTTTCCACATCAACCAGCTTCGGTAGGTTGCCAACGTACAACACAGGTCCCAAGTCATCAGCAAATCCACTAAATGGGTCCTCCCCGTTAGAATTGTTCGATTGGAACTTTCTAATTCTCATCGGCTTATTATAAAGTTTCAACCCATTTAATAAGTTGTAAGCATATTCAGCATCTTTGATGTTGTAAAAGTCAGCAAATCCAAATCCCTGGTGTCTTTTCATGATTCTATCCTTGGGCAGCTTGATATTTTTAACTGGTGCAAACTGAATAAATAATTCGTAAAGTAAGAGTTCTGTCACCTGCAGGTCCAAATTACCCAAATACAGAGTGCAGTCTTGAGACGTTGTTACCGCAGTTTCTGTAGTGGTCATTATGTTTAGTGAGCGTTAATGCATCTTAGCAACGGCTGAAAAGACTAAAGTGTCATTGATAACATCAAAGTCAACTCCTAAAATGCTTCAAAAATGAGAGACTTTGAAAAGAAAACTGACGACGCGTCGATTATTTTAGATTTGCGTCGACTTTCGTTGCCTCACAGTTTGACGCGTCGATGTTTGTTCCCCATGTTTATCTTGCGAGTCTTGTACCTTTTTTTCATCTGTGTCGTATTCAATCTGTGGTTTGGTTATGCAACCGTTCACTAAATACCGTCGCTATGAGCAGCTCAATCGATTTGGAGCAAGGAAATACCATAGGGATGCGTCACGATATTCCAGGAGAGCATAACGATGATCCAGCAGACACGGTACCAGACGCAGCTGCCTCTCTTAAAGAATCGGCCTATACCAAGAACCTTAAGGAACAAATTGAATTGAAAAGAAAGTTGATACGAGCTGCTAACGCTCAAATAGATAAGCTCAGTAGTGAAGAGTTTACTGCATCGCCTTCTACGTCGATGAAGAGAGATGCGTTGTCACTCTTTGAAACATTGAATAAGTTGCCTTATCAACCTCCTAGAAACGATCTAATCGGAGTGTCATTAGCTGAATTAAATCTAGTGTCTCAAATAGATGATATTTCTGAAGCTTTAACCAAAATTAATGATTCAACGGAGTCATTGGAACATCGTATCAAAACTTTAGAGCAGACTTCGAAAGTTTACGATGAGTTAGAAGCTCAAATAAAGGAGAGGATAGAGGTTGAGCATAAAAAACGCGACGAACTACTAAATTACAACCCTGAAAATGCTTTGGATGAGCTACAAAGTGAGAAAATTTCTGCTCTATCAGAGAGATCGAAAAAATTGATTGAACTTTCAAAGAAGCTTATTTCAAACTACATCTTAAAGAACGAATTTCAAATATTTTATGATGAGGAGCAGATAGAACAGAAGAAGGTCAAGTTTTTAAAACTTTTGGAACTTTTATTGAATAATTCAATAAGCACAGGAAATAATGATGTTGCTAAATATTTGGAGGTGGAGAGCACCGATGATCCGCTTATACGATACTTGATTTCAAATAATATAGTGGTAATGGATCCGAAAAGAGCAAATCGAATTAGATTAAGAGACTTCTCGATGAATTTATGACTCTGAATAATAACAAGGTTTATGGATTATTTTGCTTTTTATCTTTCTGTGTTTTTTTTTTTTGTTGCCTGGGTTCTACTTAAAAGAAATGGGTGTATTAATAATTAATGTTAATGAAATTCAACATTACCGTAAAGCTACGGGAATCTGCATGAAACGTAAATTTTAAAATAAAGAAAGCCCACGTTGATATAACAAATCAAGACATGAAATATAACCTACGTAGGATTGAAGCACAACTGTAAATGTAACCAATTTCTCTTTCATCTAGTTGTCTCTCTCCGATGTTGAGGCAGGTGATCAGGTAGCCACCAGAACGATGGTACAGTTCAATGGAATCATTCACGTTAGATGCCCTGGTATTATCAGTTCCTGGTGGTTGAATTCTTCTAATCTTTTTCTTTCTTACCAACTTAGAAGGTCTTCTCCAGAATGGCATACTCACTCCAGAATGGAATTTCACTCTAGGGTCTTTCGAACTGTAAGTAAGTCCAAAATCAGATTTGAAAACCTTATAATGAAAGCTTGGTTGGAAATTAGACAAATTTGAGCTTTCTGCATGCCCTTCGATTCCCAGAAGCTTCAAATTGATGTTCTCTTCTCCAGTGTTCTCCAAATACATTTTATATTTATAAGATTCGATATCAATCTCATTTTCTCTTGGGAAAAACTCACTTTTTATTTTGGATAATTCGGTTATTCTAATGTTCATGACAAAGACACAGTTGAAACCCAGTTTATCAATCAAAATCCGAGATAAAATCTTCGAAGCTGCCTTCGCATTCATACAGCTTAATAGAACTTTCCAAACCCTTAAATCTATTAAATCTCCATAAGGTGCACTATATTTGCTAAATCTGATATGCCCATCCTGTTGATAACGGTTTCCAGAACCATCTTTTTCAAAGACAGTAGATGAATTGCTGCTGGAGGTAGCCCGCCCATATTTCTTAAGCAAACTGCTTGGTGAGATAGAACTGTCATTGTTTTTGTCACATAAGGGTGCTGCAGTTTTGCTGAGATTTACAGAATAGGGGCCGCTGTAAGCATCATCAAGATACTCCATGATCTCCTTAGATATTTGTTGCAAAATAGAAACCGTATTTTCTTCAATCTTTGTTCTTGGATTGAAGTCAAAGATAGCAAACACCCCAATTGCATCTTTTGAAGGAGATAATAATGGAACTGCAACATAGTACCTGATTGCGGGACTGCCCTTCACTAGTGGATTGCCTTCTGTTCTCCAGTCTTTGGAAGCATCCGGCAGTGCAAAGAACCCAGCTGATAGAAGAGCATGTGCATCAATGGAAATGGTCCTATCACACTTACAAAATCCAAGTTTGAATTGATACTTGACAATTTGATTTCTCGTATCAATTAAACTGATAGATGCTCCGTTACACTCAAACATTTTCATCGTATTTGTCAGTAGGCTGTTGAATCTAGCAGCATTCCCCCAATGCGGTAAAGCCGCATATGCCTCAACCGCTTTCAACCTTCTAGCTTCGTTGTAGGCTTCCGGTGGTTTCAGCAATGTCGTTTCGGCAAACCGTGATGGGCGTGGAACAATAGATAAGTTCCACTTTCCTTTGCTGTACGTTTCTAGAAACATGACCTTTGTTAACGGAACAGCGGTCAGCGTCTTATTTTGCATCGAAATTAAGGGAATATTATCGTGGTTCAGTGGTACCCGTTGTTGGGAACTTGTTGCTGTTGAGCTCGAGTTCTGTGAAGACCACTCTTGGCCACTGCGTTGAGAATAAGATGAACCTTTCCTGTTTAATTGTCAATAAATAAGATATTTAACGTTAGTTGATGAAGAAAGCTCATTTAATAATTCGTAGGGGGCGGTATACGTACTGCTTTTTTGGCACAGGCAACCTGGCATCCATACCATTGGTCATGTTTGCTATATCGAGCATAGCCTATTATATACGAGTAACTCTATATAGAAGCAAAGACAACTAACAAAAAATAGATAAATAACAATAGTTGCCTGAAGGTGTCTTCGATAAAAGAGTTGTTACTCAAAAGTGAGTAAAAGAGGAACGGGTCGTTTTTGTCTCCCTTTTTGGCGCCGGCTTATGTCAGCCGAGCAGAGAAAAAAACAACAGTGATATTAAAGACATACAAATAGACAAAAACAGTGATACTAGATTAATGGTAGCAATAAAAACAAAAAGAAAAATAAAAACACATAAATATTCTTTAAATAGGTTTCAATTATCTATAATCAGTTATTTCGCATCTTCCATCGTTGAATCGCCATCCTTTTTATCTTCTTCGTGGACAGTTTCCAGGTTGCTTTCCTGAGCAGCTGGAGCAGTTTCTCTTTCCTGTCTTGCTCGTTCTTCCTCTAGCGATAATCTAATAGCCAACGCCAATTCTGGATCCATGTTAGGATCATCGAAACCAAAACCATCGCCACCTCCTGAGCCGTCAAATCCTCCCAATCCCGAATCGACAGCACCTTCTTCATGGAACAAGGTTGATCTGTCAACTGACTCATGTAGTAGTGTAGGCCCTGGTGGTATAGTCACTAGATGTGAGGAATCGTTGCTGTTCACTAGAGATATGAACTTCTCAAGTTTTGATGTATTTATTTGTTGTTCCCCGAAATTGATGAAATCAATTGAAATGTTATTCTTCTTCAATCTCTTGGCCAATTTTTCTAATGCGGAATCTTCTTCTGTAATTGGAGATCCAACGAACACAATCACTCGTTGCCTCTGTGTTTTGTTCTGTCTGTTCTTCAAAGCAAGGCATGCAACTTGGATACCGTTCAACACACTGGATTGTCCATTGATCTTAGCTTCATAAACTCCATGCAACATCTTACCGTAATCTGTAGTCAGATTACTGAGCACTCGTGGTGAGTCACCAGACATTGATAACACACCCACCGTATTTTCTGGGTTTGCATTGGTTTTTCTTCTGAAGATCAATTCAACGGTATCCAATTGAGCCTGGTATCTGGAAAGCAGGTAATCGCCGTTTCTCATGTACTCTGAATTGTCAATGACAATCATAGTTGCTTCGAGTACCATCCTGGACTAAAATCTATCTTTATTATGTAGCTCTAACGTTTTCTCAAAGGTGCTGGCCTGTTAGCTACCCTGAACTTCCAAACAGCCTGCCTTGTATAACTTTTCGCCACTTGAAGTTGGAGCTGCGAGTGCTTGGTTCTCGCTCCTTCTTACGCAATTACTGATGTCACCTTTTGCCACACCTGTCAGTGTCACCGCCGTGTTTTTGGCCAGAAGATTATATTTTGGTGTTTGTTTTGGTTTATCTTTGGAGCAACTGCGACGATAGCTTCCTTCAACTTTCACTGGCTGTCTATCTAGTTGATAAATTGAGGGGTTATTACGATGGCTACTGATTCTGGTAGCGATGTTATCTCTTCGAAGGTTTTGAAAAAAGACTCGATCCATAAGCCCGTGAGGAGATACACCAGGGAACAGAGACAGAAATTGATTGATAGATTTACGCAACAATATGAAGCAAGAGAACAAAAATTCAAAGAGCTAGCCGAAGAGCAGGCTCGTGACATTAATTTGAAGTTGAAAAACAGGTTAAACAAGATTCTAAGAAAGTTTTGGGATTGCAGAATTCGTGATATCTTGGATTACGAGAGAGAAACCTCCATTGATAAAGTTGACTTGGTGTCTGTATTGAAGGCTCTAAATGAATTCAAGCACGGTAATGCTGTTGGAGACTCTGATAAAGAAAATTAGGCTTATTCTGTAAGTGGGCTTATGATGTCTGAAACTGCCACAAGAATCGACTACTACGCACACATTTAGTTCCACATACTAATTCTCCTTGTGCTACGTATGCAATTCAGCGATGATGGGCCCCCCTGAACAAATGACGGTGATTTATTCCCTACGCAGGTTCTGGAATCCTGGTTTTTTAATGCTTTCTGTGAACAAGTTGGAACTAGCACAGGCAAGCTACAATTTACTTTTGATAGGCAAATATAATTCAAAATCTATAATATAAATACTAATTAATAAGTTAACGGAGAAGCTGATAAATAAAAAATGATAACAAAAGCACGGGAATGCAGTAAAAAAATTCAAGAAACAAAAAACTAAAAAAATAATAATATAAATAACAAGAAACAGATTCATTGATCAGATATCGTCGTTCAAGTCATCCCAGAACTTCTTACCTTCCAAAGTTGGTTTGATGACACCAACTCTGATAACGAAGTCACCGAAATGTTCACCTTCGTATCTTTCAACAGCCCATCTTTGGAAGAGAGGCACTAGGATCTTTAGGATCTCTTCTTCATTGACGTTACTCTTATACAACTTGTTGATTCTGTCACCCTTGTAACCACCACCAAGCATCAAGTTGTAGAAACCGTACGATTTACCAACCAATGCAATCTCAGCCATCCAAGGTCTAGCACAACCGTTTGGACAACCAGTCATTCTCATCACAATAGAATCGTTTCTCAAACCAATCTTTTCAAGTTCCAATTCCAACTTGTCAATTAAGACAGGCAAATATCTTTCAGCTTCAGCCATGGCCAAACCACAAGTTGGGAAGGCAACACAGGAAGATGATGACAAACGTAACGAAGAGAAATCAGTGTTATCCAAGTTGTATTGTTTTAGAAGAGATTTGATGCCAGATAAGTGCTCGTCTGGAATATCAGAGATCAAGATGTGTTGGTTACCAGTCAATCTGAATTCACCAATGTTGTGTTCCTTCATATAGTGAGCAACCTTATTCAAACCTAACTTTTGTGGCTTTTCGACTGTGTCTTCAATTCTACCGTTTTCAATGAAACAGGTGAAGTGGTTTAAGTTCAACTCATCCTTAGTCCAGCCAAAGTAATCGATGTTAGAATCAATCTTGAATGGCTTAGGTTCAGCAAACTTGTGGCCCCACAATTGTTCAACCTTTTCTTTGTAAACATCAACACCCATATCATCAATGGTATACTTTAATCTAGCGTGCTTTCTATTCTTACGGTCACCATGATCTCTTTGGACCAACATGATCTTCTCACAGACAAGGTGGATTTGGTCGATAGGAGCGAAACCAAACATGGAACCGGCTCTTGGGTAGGTCTTGGTGTTGTTGTGAGTAGTACCCATACCACCACCGACAAGCACGTTATAACCAATGACGTTGTTGTCTTCAACAATAGCGATCAAACCAACATCATGAGCCCAAACATCGACATCGTTGTAAGGTGGCATAGTGATAACAATCTTATACTTTCTTGGCAAGTAGGTTGGACCGTACAATGGTTCAGAGTCAACCAAAGCATCACCACCAACCTTGATCTTCTTTGGACCGCCTTCTCTCTCGATGTCAGCCAAATCGGTCAACCACAATTCGTGATAAGCAGTGGTCGATGGTAGCAAATGTTCAGAGATGGCCTTGGAGGATTCAACCAATTGCTTGTGCAAGTGTTGGTTCATTGGCAAAGCAGAACACATAACGTTTCTACAAACATCACCACAGGCAGCCAACGTATCCATCAAGGCAACGTTAATACCCTTAATAGCTTCCTTCAAATCAAACTTCACAATACCGTGCAATTGGAAAGTAGCTCTAGTAGTGATCTTGAAAGTGGAGTTACCTCTGGTATCAGCCAATTCATCCATCTTCAACCATTGGTCAGGAGTGGCACAACCACCTGGTAATCTGACTCTGGCCATGAAAGAGTAAGCTGGCTCTAAACCTTGCTTCTTACGTTCATCTCTCAAATCTCTGTCATCTTGCATGTAAATACCATGGAACTTAGTCAATTGTTGATCGGAAGCAGAGATAGCAGCAGTTGAAGTGTCCACCAAACCTTCAGCAATGGTACCTCTCAAGAAGTTAGATTCAATCTTTATATCTTCGTTGGTGATTGGAGCTGGTTCGTCAGCGTTTTCCAAAGAAACACCCAAAGCTTCCCACAATTTTGGTTCCCAAGCATTGTAACCAGTGTTGTAACCATCGGCGTCTTGATCATCACCCAATCCCAAATCACATAGGATCGCAGCACCCAAGTTCTTGAACTTGTTAAACAAATCTTGGGCAGGCTTGTTGTAGTAGTGCTTATCCTCAGCTCTTGGCCAGTACTTGGAGTCACCCAAACCGAAACAGGAAACGTGAACAGTTGCCAAGTCAACGGTTGATGATTTGATGGCTTCCCAGAATTGCTTACCATTTGTTGGGAACTCACCTTGACCAGAAGTGGAAGATATGAAGACAACGTTTTGTTCCAACTGAAGGTCGTCCAAAGATAGGTCATCCATAGCAAGGATCTTAACTTTCAAACCTTTGTTCGTGGCTCTTCTACCCAACTTCTTTCCCAAGTTTTCAGCATTACCACCATCAGATGCGAAGGCAATGGTCAATGGCTCACCAGACAAATTATCCAACAGGTTTTGGAATGCACTCTTGGATTCTTCGTGGATCTTCTTGGAAACCTTGTTGTTGAAGGAGTTCAAGTTGTATTCCAACTTAGCACTCTTTTGAGCTAACAAAGTCAACTTGTTCTCTCTGTCCAAAAAGGCTTGCAATTCGTTTCTAATGAAACTCGAATCCAATTTGAATTGGTCTTCTGAGTTGGATAAGAATGGGTTGTATCTGTACAATGGCCAATAACCGGTATCAACTTGTTTCTTGGTCTCCTTCAATATATCCAAGTGACTTTCATAGTGAGGTAGGTAGGCAAGGACAATAGCAGCACCATCTTCGAAGGCATCGGCTTCCAAGATAGCCGATAATGTTTGTGTGTATGATGAATATAAAGCAACAGAAGAAACGTAACAGTTCCCGTAGTTCATAGAGTACAAACCAACGTTCTTTTTACCTTGCTTGGTGTTGATAGTAGAATCTGAATCGATAATTAACAATTTCACATTGTGTCTGTTTTGCAAAGCCAAATGCAAGGTGGACAAGCCTTGATCGTAACACCATTTATCGGAACCAACCAACCATTGAGTCTTGATGTTTAGATATGATTTCAAAGCTAGAATGGAGTTAACGATTTCGTTATCACCTTCTGGTGTTGTGTAAGTTCCTGTCAATTGTGAGATCAATTCGGTGGCATCGAACGCCTTGGAAGACTTAGCACTAATCAACCATGAGGTTAATTTGTCGTTTAAATCACCACCAAAAAATGATAGATTAGATTCAATCAAATTTATTAGCTTGATTCTTTGTTCTTCATCGAATAAATATTTACCATATGCATATTCTGGAGTTGGGTTAATTAAAAACTCTGAGTTGTTCAAGATGTGTGCATTTGGCAAGACTTGCTTGATAATCTTGACGTAAACATCCTCAGATAACTTGTCGTCAACGTCGGAAACTTCAGTTTTGAACAAAGAACCTAACCTCAGGTTTTGAATTGGCTTGGCTAGCTGTGAGTTGGAAACCAAACTTCCAATGATACCGCCAACGTTCTTTTCATCGATTCTCAACAATTGGGCAGCAATAACTTTTGAAAAGTGCTGTAAAGAGTCAACCAAATCTAAGAAAAGTGATTGGAATTGCAAATTGATGGAAGATTGTTCCAAAAGTTGAACAACCGCATCCTTTGGAATCAATTCCAACAACTTTGAAGAGTTGAAAGGTCTGTAAACTTTCACAGAGATCAAACCAATGTTGGAAGGTAACTGCGACAGAAGTGTGGCTTCATTACCTAATAAGACAAAGTATTGCTCGAGTCTATAGAACCATGAATAGTTGAGTAGTTCAAATTCAGCGTATAATTTGGACGAAAGTGATTCCAAAGCTTTGAAAGCAGATTCTAGATCTTGTCCATCAAATGAATCGTACAAGCTAACAATCTTTTCGGATTCGTACACTTCGATCTTTTCATCCGATGGTTGGTAGAAATGCAAGACAGATTTATCGGAGTATTTGGAGATCAAATAAGCCAACACAGTGAAATCTAGAGATTCCTTTAAGCTTGAGGAGATCAAAATTGTGAAACCTAAATCTTTGTAAGCTGTTATCGTCGAGTAATCATCACCGACCAAGTTGGATGAGATGATAAACTTTTGAGTAGAGGTAATTAGACTTGGTAGATTCTTCAAAAGAAGTTCGGAATCTAAGTTTAATATCGTGGCAAGTTTGTCATCCACAAATGATAAGGTGTCATTTTTCGACAAGATTTCAATGTTTGGGGACGATGTTTCAACCAAGGAGTAAACCTTGGATTGAGAGCTCCCGCTTAAAGTTGAAGCAATTTGAGAGACTAAAAGTGGGAAAAAAATTTTGTTAGTATAAAAACCCCTCTAATATGGGTAAAACAAAAAGCAAACTTCGTAATTAGTTGAACTTACTTGCTAGATCTTGTGAGACACTCATGTGGATTATATCTATGATCTTATGGATCTTGTTCAAGGATACTTCGATTAAAAGATAAAAAGATAAAAGAAAAGTAAAAAAAACAGTACCTAAGAGCCTATTATAAGTGAAAAACTTGACAAACCCCAAAATATTTATAGGGATCTACCAAAACGGAGCCACAATCGTAAATTTTCTTGTGCACGGGTGCGCCTTCCCCCACAAATTGTGTGGCTAGTGAGCAGTTCCCGGTGGCGGATGATGAGGTGATTGGAAAACCCTGTGGAACCATTGGTTTAATGAGTGTGGCTGGTTCATCCCACCCGGGAACTGGGCACAAACCGGCTGTGGCGTGGCTGATGCTGCAGTGTCTTCTCGGGGTAAAAACTGATGGAAAGTCACGTGAGCAGGCGAGAACATGGAAAGGTGCAAAGTCCGCGAGATCCACACAATTGATCTCTGAACTATATACATATACATGGATATATATATATATATATATATGTATATAGGCTATCGTGGTCATTGGAGGTAGATATGGGGACGGGGTTTCTTCCGACCCCCGATACTGGAAAACAATAGGGGTTCTGCATATATGTAGGTGTCGTGGTGGAAATATAAAATGTATGAGTTGTGTATATAAAAAAGTTTCAAATCAAATAGAAGCAATAAAATTCAATAATAAATAACAAAAAACATATAGTTAAATTACTAAAAATCTGAGAAACACAAAACAATGTACAAACAAACTATAAGATAAAAACAAAACCAAATATAAATATAAATAAAATCCTGGATTAATGATAAACTTGACAACGGTGATGATTAAAGACAATTTTAAAAAAAAAGCAGATCTAGACTGTAGCAGCGGTGGTAGCCTCGTTATCATTAATAACTTTGGTTGGATCTCTCTTGGTGAATCTTAGAATCACATCATCTTCTGGGAAAATTGTAGCAAACACTTTAATCTTTTCACTCAGTTCGGTCACCTTGTGCTTGATATCAGTGAACATGGCAGCTTTACCGATCAAACCAGCAAAAGTCATCAAGACGTAGGTTTGACCTAAGCAGACGTGGGTACCAGTACCAAACACTAGCCAGTTCTTCTTAGCATCCCAAGCTGGAGCACCTTCTTCCCATCTTTCAGGAATAAATTCATCTGGGTCATGGTAAGCTTCTGGGTCGTGTAAAGCTGGGTACAAAGTTGGAATCACCATGGAACCCTTTGGAGCAGTGTAGGTATCTGAAACCGGATATGACTTCTTAACAACGTATGGGACCATGATGACTGGAGGTCTGTAACGTAAAGTTTCTCTGACAACCATGTTAGTGTACTTCATATCTTCAATCATGGCACCACTCAATGGCTTGTATGGATCACCATCACGGATTCTTAGTTGTTCTTCTCTGATCTTGGTCATAACGTCAGGTCTATCGGCAACAATTTGGAACAACCAGCAGCATAACGATGAAGAAGCATCCTGAGAGGCAAACAAGAAGGTGAAAACGGCTTCACTGATCTCTTTGTTTGAGAATTCTCTAATCAAAACTTTGGCATCTGGGCTTTCAGAAGCGTTATTTCTAGCCTCTTTCATCAAGTTGACCCAAGCGTCCATGACACAGGTTGGTTTACCACCTGCGTTGATGTGATCCTTTGCCATTTGTGCACATTTTTCAAAGATCTTCATGGTTTCATCAGCGGTGACTTTACCGTACCAAGTCTTTGTGTATGGGATGATGATTGGGAAGTTGACTAACTCTAAAGCTGCAGTAACCATGTAGTACTTGTCAGCGATGTCTTTAATTTGTTCGTCTGTGATGTAGTCACCACAGAAAGTCTTCAAAGATAGGGCACACATAATTTCTCTGAACTCGTGGAAGAAGATAACAGGTTCCTTTTCACTTAGAGCGACGAATCTTTCGATGTACTTGTCCATGATTTTTTCTTGTTCCGGAATGTAAGTTTCCAATGCTTGCTTGGTAAACAACCCGTTCAAACCTTTTCTATAATCAACGTGGGCCTTACCGTCTAAAAAGACCCAGTTGGTTGGTCTTAAGATCTTGACAGCAACGTCAACAACACATGGTTTAACGTAACTTGGAGATTGTAAGATCTTTCTAGCCAAGTCTCTCGTTGATGCAATCACGACAAACTTGTGAAAGATGGAAACACAAGACAACGGACCGCTAGCCCATTGTGCTGCATAACCTTCAAATTTAGGATCCAAGGAGTCCATGAAAGGTCCGATGATGGGCCACATCTTGTATCTCGGTCCGGCGATGGAACCTTTTCTAATTTGGTATGCAACTTGGTCGTAAGTCAATCCGATGATTGTCAAACTGACAATCAATTGGAACCAAGTGACGGATTGCCAAATAGATTGTAAGCTCAGAAGTGTGGAACCTACGTCTAGTTGCATCAAACTTTCCGTCAACCTAGGCAAGATGGTGCTGTTTGTGACTCCCGAAGAAGGTACTGGAATGTTTTGCATAGTATCAACGTTCATTTTTGGTTATGAAAATCCTCTTTTTCTTCCGTTGTTGATGAAAGGGTTCCTCTGAACTATAGATTTAAACGATCGGCTGTAGAATTTGAAACTTAGATGAAGCAACAAACACAAAAAGATGTAGACCGGAGTGGACGATAAACAGAGACAAACTTAAGAAAGCAGGTATGTTGATTGGATGATATTGTACGATTGCCTGGTTCTCCCCCTGTGCGAAACACAAACTTTTTTTTTCTTGCTATACGAAATAAACGACCAGCGAGCTGGGAAGTGGGAACGAGCAAAGTGGACGGTCGATGCGTCGATCCCTCTATCACTAATATTAATTGTTATAACTTATAAGTAATAAGTATATATAATGACTATGGCTGCATAAGATTTCTGTTGATTCCGCGACGATTCGGAGTTATGGTCTGTTTTTTTCAGTTCAATTTTACCCTTCTTTCCTCTTTTAACGTGTCAAGAAAAAGGTTATATTAATTCATTTCATATATATATATATAATATGTACACATAATTACATAGGGATCATTTGATGCACAAATTGCCACTGTCCAAATAACTGTCCTTCCATAGGTAAGCGACCAACGTAGTAACCACGAAATTCAGGATGTAGGCATAGCTTGTCTGGTTCACAATGGCCAAGAATCTCTCATCTAGATAATCTTTCAATATTTTGATCCTCGAAATGAATTCAAAGACGAATGCGATAGAAATCAGTAATAGAGTGATCATCAATCTAAGTTTGATCTGTTGGTTCTTGAGCAATTTGAACGAGTTGATGATCCAATAGCAACACAGGGCAAAGATTAAGCAAAATTCAATGTAGATGAGAGTTCCAAGGACACTTTGAGGTTTGCCGCTCAAAACTCTGTAAACGGTACTCTCCTCCAAATCGAACAACAAAAATTCAATCAAAATCAACAGCGAAATCATTTTAATAAAAGAGGCCTTTTTAAAGTCCTTAAAATTAGCAAAGAAAAACATGCCCGTACTTAATAGCATGAAGTTGTAAACGGCCCAGATGGTGAAAATGGTGCCCAACGAGAGCGATATCAAATACACAAAAGATATGGAGATACTGTTGTGAAAATAACCTGCTTTGTTTAACAGTATGTAATAGACGGATGTCATAAAATAATTTAAAAAGGTTCCGAAACAGTACGTCATAATCTTCAATTGGATCGAATAGTTTCTGTACTTGATGCTGTTCATCAATATTCCATTTGTCAAATCCTTCTGAATTTTCTTGGAATATACATAGTATATGAATGCAAGTAACAAGCCCAAGTAGAGTAAAGACATCAGCAAGTCCAAATATAGGTAGTGGTAATCGCTAACTAACAATTTACCAAAAGATTGTTTCCAATCTACGATGACTGTTAATTTTTTCAACTCTTCTAGCTCACCGGTTGAGGATGGAATCTGTGCATCATTCAATGTGAACACTATACAGTAAATCGCAGTTTGCTGAACATCAAAAGTGTAGAGGTTGTCAAATTCGGCCAGTTTTTTGGACTCCAAGTTGAGGTGCTCAAATGGGATTTCAAACAACGATTGTTCAATCAAAGTGTCCAAGGAGACTCTAGTATCTTTCAATTTTTTCTCCTTACGTTTATCGAATAACTTTTTAAGCTTTTTCGGTTTGTCTACAGTTTCTGTTGGTGTCTCGTTCTGTTCAGTTTCTTCAACTGCTTCTTCTTCGTACACTGGATAAGTGCACATCTTAGCGTTGATGGCACTTTCATCACAAACTTTGATAATTGGGCCAGGATCCAATCTGACTTTTTGAATGTCTTTGCTTGCCATGATCAAAGTATCCAATTCAACCCCATCTGGTAACGTTCCACCTTCAAAGTCTGGAAATCTGATGGTGATGGCTGGTCGGAGGTGTTCGCTCAACAGGAATATCATTGATTGCTCATAATCGGCAACGTAGGCACATGTTTGGAAAGTTTTATGTGGTTCCAACTCATAAATGTCTTCGAGCGCTAAAATCGGCGTTATCAGCAGCGTTATCAAAGCAGAAGTTGTGAAATATGGATATCTCATTGTTGAAAAATAAAGTGGGAAGCCTCCTGTCTGGTCAAAGAATCAAATAGGCTAGTTTTAAAAAAAAGGTAGCGATCGAAAAGTATAATTAGGCGTCGGATGACAGGTGATAGTGTTGTTGTTTTCAATCAAAGTGGAAATATCAATTTAGTAGTGAGCAATTAAATAAGAATTGAAGCAATGAACTCAGTAGTGAAAAGGTTACCGTTTAATCTAACGGGTTATGACAAACTTGCTTCCAATTCAACTATCTTGAAACAAAAAAAAGCGGGAAAGATCAAAGAAAGATTATAGCTGTAATGACAAATGCAATTTGGAGCAGGCGGAGTGAGGCAGGTATAAGTGGACGGATGAATAAACAGGGAGAGAAAAGCAGGCAGGTAAAAAAGAGAACACAACATCAAAAAAAAAAAAAAATCTGGAGGTGAATCAATCACTCTGAGTCGGATTCCAGAGCCAAAAACGATCATATAAGCTCCCATAATATGGTTCAGACGCCCAACATGTCTAGCGTACATTGCATATATATATAATATATAATATAATTTATACTATAGCATATATATAGGAATTATATACAATATGTAGCACATACAATTTATTATATTGTATAAATTATAAGCAGAGCTGTGTGATCGCCGCAAGACAGATCAATCCATGGGCCGCCAATATATATAATAGCGGAGAGCCAACCGGGGCAGGCAGGTTTGGCTGCCACAATACATTTTGTTAAATGCCAGAGCTGAGCTTGGACACATCAAACTCAAGATCGAGATCGAGATCTTTAATATGGGAAAACTGCATAGGATTTGATGGAGACCATGGGCTTTAAATTTTGTTAATTGCTTGACAAAATTATAATTTAATTTATATATTATATATATATATATATATATATATACACAAGATCGAGTTTAAAATTTAATATATAAAACATACTCCCGATGCGATGTCTGTTCAAGAGGCGTGCTGTATCACAATCTTCTCACTGCCGGTGCGTCTTTGTGCTGGTGTTGCAAAATGTCGCCCCCTCGCCCGCTTATCCCGTTCCACCCCGGGGTACCGTGGAACTTGGAGTGGCAAGCCACGGCCAGCAAAAGGGGCCAGTATCATATATTATATATATTATATACTATTATATATTATTATATATTATATATTAAATATGTTATATATTTTATAAAAATTGTATGTGAATTACTTGTACGAAGCCCCACGAGAGAGGAATAATTGTTATACGTCTGCCACACCGCACGACCCGACTGGCTGAGAGCCTGAGACTTGAACCCACTTGATGGGATTGGGATCGGGAAGCGCGACGTACGGCTAGCTGGCAAATTATTAATTGTCTTCCCTCCCATGGCTGTCTGTGCATGTGTGTAGCCTTGGCACCCAGCCATTCCCTGCCGGTTCCAACTTCTCGGTCGCAGTCTCGACTCTGGCCATGGCCACCCCACCCTGGGTAACTTCCCGACATCTACTACTGCCAGTGCCAGTGCCAGAGTGCTCGGCCATTCGAAATTTAGAATACGGTCGATGAAGTCAGGTTGAGAAGGTGTCGGTTAGTATAAGTGGCTAGGTGATAATTATAAAACTTGGTGATATTTCCCCCATAGTTAAGCTATCGTCAGCCACTATATTTACCATTCGTTCTCTATAATAATCATCATCTGTCCAGCCTGATTTCACCTATACTCTATATATATATATATATATATATCCATGTCGACATTAATTCGATCGGGCCCTGTCGATGCAATATGTCGGATAGCCAGCCGCAGTGTAGCATTTTTTTTGCATGCAGATGTAAAATATGATATCGCTATTTATAGTAACCTCTGCGTCCACTCAAGGTTAGAGCCGTACCTGTGCAGCCGAAGCCTAGCTGCTCTTCATCGAGAATTGTATAAATTATAGTTGGATCATTTGTAGACAAAACAACGATGGCTTTTGAGTTTCAGCTCTTGAATTGATTTAACTGTTGGGTGTGAAGTATATATTATATATATAGCCAGATGGGGAGCTGAACTTTTGCCCCCAAGGCGTCTCCCATTTGATTCTTCAACTATATATATATATATATTACATATAGTAACAGTGCACCAATTTTTCTTTTTTCACCACAACGCCGCTACGGTTGGAAAACTGTATATATATATATATATCGAGAGACTTTAACACTTTCAAGGTTGAATGTTCCGTTTACTTAACTTATTCTGGATTTGTTAGCGAATTGATATTCGGTGTTGATCGAGCACGAATTGTCAAAAATATGGAAGTTTTGTACATGTTCGAACCAGAAGATCCCGATATTCTCAGGTGAGTTCAATCATGAGAAAGACAGCTGAACTAGAAAAGACTTTACATGAATTAGTTTGTATTATATATATATATATGTATATAGGGACATGCGTGAATTTATTTTAATTCGATTTGCCACAGATGTCTATAAATTGACATATTCAGCGACCGAGCAAACCGCTAACGATGAAGCGCACGCATTTAATACCGATCTCTATAGAAATTTATATAAATTTTCAGATCCGAGCCATCTCCTATACCTTCGCTTGCCGCCAGCCAGATCCAATTCATGCGCAAAGCGTCATCCACCAGAGCTAATCAATGACATAATCAACGAAAAGATATAAAAAGGTGGGCACCTGCTACCGACTGAAGTCTGGCTCTTCTGAGCCGTAGATTAGCGTCGACCGACCCGCGATGAAGCTAACAGAAATCGCGATTCGCGAATCGCGAATCACGCAGAAACTTTCCAACCCAACAAATATTTCAAATTTCGGTCCCCTCGTACCGAATGATATCGCGCAGATTTGTCAGTTGTCATGGCGAATTGATGCAATCTGATAGAGACATACGGTCTAGATTCTTATACCATTACTTTTGGGTACAAGTTGATTCGTGGTAAACAAGTCTGATACTCTTTTGAACACAAACGGAATACGTTCTAACTACTAATAAATGAAAGTTTGTAATTAATGATATATTAATATCTATCTAAATGACACGGACAAAGGAGTGCTAAAAATTTAAAAACTAAAAAAAAAAAAAAAAAGACTCAAGACGTGATGAAAAAAATCGGGGCATAAGAATCCAGTTGTATTCTCCAGGTTACAACTCTCACAAGATTTATATCACATTTTTGAAGTTTGTTAAAATAAATAGTAGGAAATGGTGTAGGTTAATTATCGATTTAAGAAAAAGCAGACGGTGGATGTTTTCAAACACTCAAGAACAAAAAGTAGAAATCTGTATTTATTTGTAATAATTTCCTTGATGTTAAATCTATTACTTTCTCATCAACAAGAATGCAGCAATAGCAACTGCAATAGCAGCACCAGCTGCAATAACCATAGTATTACTACCACCAGAACTACTACCAGCGGTCTTCGTAGCTGAAACTTTTGGTTTTAAGCCACCCTTCAATTCACCAACCAACATAGCATCCAACATCTCTCTGGCATCTTCGGAGTGTCCAATATCATCAAAAGGTTCTGTAGCATCGATACCTGCACAATCCAGGATGACTTCTTCACCACCAGGATGTTCATCAAGGTACTCTGTGCAGTCGTAGACTTTTCCGTTGTAAATTAAGTATAGATCGTCACGTGTGTTGTGTTCGGCAACTTGTTCTGCTGTTAAAACTTCGGACATTGTGTATGTGTGTGTAGGGAGTGTGAAAGAAATGGAATTGGTGGGATACTGTACAGTGGATGAAATGAAAAAAATATGACAAATAAATAAAGAGTATGATTGGAATCACAAGATGTTATACGAAGTGTTGAACGAGCAACGACAAGAATATTAATCTCTGTGTAAATGGATCTAAAAGAGAGAAGAAACAAAAGGAGAATAAACTTCTATAGTCAAACTGATATGTAAACTCAGGAGAATAGACGAGGGGAAAAGAAGATAGGTTACAACCTGTTTATAAGAGAGTGTCAACGACAGCCCCAAGAGAAACGAAAAAAAAAGAAGATCAAGAAACAAAAACCGTAGTTGTGCGTGCGCAAACCAGGACATTCGGAATCGTTGTGAATTTTTGCTGGATTTGGCATTTATTTGCACGCCTTCGTGTTGCTTGTTAGGGAATTTTGGCAGATAAGTTTGTAAATTGTGTCCCTCTAATTCTCCCCGTATAAAATTCTGAGTCTCCTCTTTCAAGTCGTCGGAATCTCCCCTTTAATCTATATACAACTGATTGCGCACCGCTCGCTATAATGCGTTGTTCTCTCTCTAATATATATATATATATATATCTATCTATACTTTGCGTCTTTCCTATTCGCCCCTATTACCCCTAACCCTTTGGTCCCTCTCCTGTTGGAAAGAAATCCGATCGCTTTAATTATAGTACGTTCGTTGTTGTCTGCCTCAGTCAAATTTCTGTTGCCCATTTTCCGATCACTTCTCCGTATAGCACATATTCACCCCCAGGGCACATAGGCTCTTCGTTATTCTTTCGTTGAACTAACAGAGCCAGCTATCTATAACATATCTATATATATATATATATATATATATAACTTTCATC
>JAJMAB010000104.1:0-49918 GCA_030564825.1 Ogataea sithepensis | reverse complement strand
AAATTATAGTCCGATCGTTATATTTATCGACAACCATCATCATTCACGTCCAACCCTTATATAAATCAACATCGCCTACGATTACGGACGAGGGATTATAATAACCGTTCGCCATTACAATTATCGACGCCCCATTACAGTTTTCATCAGCCACTTATAATAACCGACACCTGTCCAACCTGCCTTCATCGACTGTATATATATATCTATATATATATATACATGTCATGTAGATGTCATCGGTATATATTCCATCTGTTCTTGTGGATCTATCAACTGTAACGATTAAATTGCTATATCTTTGGAACATGCAACTGATTGACTCCCAGTGCAAACTGCAGGTACCATATCTCTGGCCACTCAATTCTTGACGTTCATATCTAACTATAACTGGATTGATGAATTAACATTCTGCTTTCTTTACAAGCTAATTCTTAAATATTGAATCTGTTATAAATCAAGGAACGTTGTAATTGCTCTGGATATCCTGTCTTTTGTCCCTCTCGATCTCTTTTTTTTTCCATTGGAACTCCGTTTCTTTCATCGGATGCAACGGTAACCGTTACACCAAATCTCCTTAGAACCACAGATCTACAAATTATATATATTCATAGAAAGTAAATACATTGAACGACAAATATACACCTTTATATAAATATATATATATATATATGTGTGTGTGTGTGTGCCACTCTCCCTTATCTTATGGGTTCCAACTTCCCAAATGGAGGAACGAACAGACGGAATTTGCTTACCCTATTCAGATCGTTGCCCGGAGTGCAAAGTCGGTGTCGGACCCACGCACTTTGAATTCCTGATAGTGCCTGGCTTCCAACGAGGGAACAAGATTCCTCCCACGAGCCGTATACCTGCTATCCGCCACCGCAAGTACAATACTGTCTCTATTATTTATATATGTGTTCTGCCCGATCTCATGCAATTGGCTTCGATGAAGTGTGCATCTTCTTGCTTGTTATGGCGATAAACGGAGATGGACTTTGCATGAAATTTCGATAAATTTTTCATCGATTCAAGCTCCCAAAAAAAACTCCGTAATATATATATATATATATATATCCATTTTTCTTGCTCTACTTTCTAATTAATTGTTCAGTTCTCTTTTTTTTTTCTGTAACTCCAATTACTTAAAACAAACAACATAATGTCCCACGCTCCAGTTGACTACCCTAACGAATTCGCCGGTTTCGCCGTGCACGACACCGAAGAATGGTTCAAGCCAAAATACACCACCTACAAACCAATGGACATGACCCCATACAGCGTCGACATCGAAATCGAATGTTGTGGTCTGTGTGGTTCCGACATCCTAACAGCACAAGGTTCTTGGGGAAAGATCCAAACTCCACAGGTTGTCGGACATGAAATCATCGGTAAAGTCGTCAACGTTGGTTCTGCAGTCACTTTGCACAAAATAGGTGACAGGGTCGGATTGGGTGCCCAAGCCTCTTGCTGCCTTGAATGCAACCGTTGCAAAGCCAACAACGAACAGTACTGCAAGCACGGTGTCACCACCTACGACGGTGTTTACCCTGACGGATACGTCTCTCAAGGTGGGTACGCCTCCCACGTGAGAGCTCACGAACACTTGATCTTTCCTATCCCTGAAGCCATCAAGTCCAGCGAAGCCGCTTCACTCTGTTGCGCTGGCCTTACAGTGTACTCTCCATTGAAAAGATACATCCCAACGAACCTTCCAAAAGGTGAGAAACCAAAAGTTGCCATCTTAGGTCTTGGAGGCCTTGGCCATTTGGCTGTACAAATCTCCAAAGCTTTGGGAGCAGAAACCGTTGTGTTTTCAAGAACGAACGCAAAGGAGGCTCAATCTTTGGAATTGGGTGCCACTAGCTTCGTCGCTACGCAAAACGAGGGTTGGGAAATACCTTTCTTCGATTCCTTTGACGTCATCTTGAACTGTGCAATCGGGTTGTCCGGTTTGAACGTCGATGCCTTCCTATCGATCTTGAAAGTCGAAGGTAGATTCGTTTCCGTCGGTTTGCCCAACGTTGAAGAAAAATACAACGTTTCTCCATTCACGTTCTTTGCAAACGGTGCATCGCTTTGCTCTTCAGCTTTGGGTTCTAGAAAGGAAGCGCTCGATCTGTTCCAACTATGTGTCGAACACAACATCCGTCCATGGGTCGAAGAGATCCCAATCTCAGAAGCAGGTTGCGAGGAAGGTTTGACTAGAGCTTGGTCCGGTGACGTCAGATACAGATTCGTCTTCACAGAGTTCCACAAGGCTTTCGGTACTGGTGCAGCCTAAAATTAAATTTTAAACATACCAATTTGTTGTGTTTTTTTTTATAGAAAATTATATATAAAGAAAGAAATGTTTAGTTGAGTTTCCTCTTTCAATGTCCTTCGCAATACTTGCTCCCTTTACCAGTAATCCTTATAGGTGTTGCGTTTTTGCCATCATTTGTTAAAAGAATCTTAAAGTTAACAAAAATCAATTACGTAGTCGTTTCTTTTTTAAAAGAAAAAAAAAAGGTATTCAAAAATAAAGTTTTCTGGTTAAGTTAATGTAAAAAGATATGAAGGATGCGAGGTTCGAACTCGCGCGGTGATAACACCAGTAGATCTTAAGTCTACCGCCTTAGACCACTCGGCCAACCCTCCAATTTACAAAAGAAAAGTTGGTTAGAATAATTCTACGCTTATATATTTTTCTAAATATTTTCTTTTTCTTTACTCAGTTTTTGGGGATTTTAGAGATATTTTCAATCTAATAACTATTTTACCTAATTTCTAAAACTTTAATTTATCTATAGATGGTTTAAATCTGGGTTTAAAATCTTTAATTAAGGATTTACTGATGGTTTTCGCTTTTTATGCTGTTAGGAGATAACTTTTTTCTATCTTCTAGCCTTTGTGGACCATAGAAATGTAATTTTGCTATGAAAAAAATTCTCCTGGACTACAATATGTAGACGTGGTAGAGTGAATTTGTCAAATTAGGTCTTATTTGAATTAAAGTGGAGTAAAAGAAAATTTCTAGAAAGTTAAGAATCTCAAATTTTGAGGAAACTTTCAGTGTGACCAATGAGATATCAACACAGGAAATGAATACATTACGTTATAATGCAAAGCAGAAGATGTATAAATATCAATTCATTCTATTCACTAAAATTTCTTCTACGAGGGCATAGAATGGGCTTTTACAAAAGACAGAGTGTCCCATTTTTTAACCATGACAAGAAATCAATTTCTGCAAAGAAAAAAGAAAAAATAACAATTATTCTTCACACCCGGTAAAGGGGAGTATCAGTATCGGTGAAGATAAGACACGAGAAAATGGTAAGGATCAAGAAATATAGCAAAATAGGGATTTTGTTTCTCAAAAAACTCCTAATTTAAATTTGACTACACAACGGTCTTATGGGAAGGTTCTCATAAGACTGTCTTGTAATCAGTAGTATATTGTACTTGGATCCGTGTACAAGGCTACCTTTATAACTTGATGTCTAATGATGAATGTATTGAAATAAACTCTAGAGTAAATCTATAAAGGAAGGTGTAGAGAATTTCAAACCTCTCTTATATAAAACCAAGATCGGATGGTGAAAATAGATACATACAATATTTGTGGAATAGATTTCTAACAACATATTGACAAGATAATGAGGTGCAATAAGTCGTGATCTTCTTCTCTCGTCATGTTCTTAATCCTATATAAAAATTGAAGAGGAAGCTCCCGTATAAATAGCAGTTACTGACTGACAAGATTCCTGCGGAAATTACGTTTGGTAGTTTGAGCGAGATGTTTGTGACAGGGTTTTGTGGCTCGTAGTATGATACGTGAAAAGGTATCATCTTAGATACTGAGGTGTTCATGTAGTGAATAAGTAAGCAGTGTTGTAGTCGTCTAGTTGTCGACGAATCTGTTGTTTCATATATTAGTTAAATTTATTGTTTATGTATTAAGAGGATAGTATTTATTAGAAGGATTGATCGATCGAAGAACATCTACCTATACTATAATTAATTATATCATTTTTTATTTAATTTATCCGGTTAATTGCACTACCTATAAAAGTACTTTTAGTTAATTACGGCATTGGTCCAACACCGCTAATATTAATACCAGTTACATAAATTAAAGTAGACTGTAGTCACGTGCTCAGTATTTGTACCCCTATTTATCGATAACGTAATTTATGTTGATACTAGATTATTGATCTTATGCATTGCTTGTAAGATGCTACATCAACTAATCAATCAATTAATCAATTGATCTATCAATCAATCAACCATAATTCCGTCACAATATGATCAGTCATTTATCATTCTCGTTAGTTTTCTGATCGACTAATTTATGGTGATGAACCATTCAGGACTCGGAGCGAGGTGTGAGTATGGTGATCCTAAATGCCAAATTGCACAACACTTGGTTTTAAGTTTTCCACTCCGTGTCGAACATAGTCCGGATCAGAGTGTTGTGCAACTCACTAGATTAATATTATGTTAGATTAAAGAAAGAGTAACTATAAAGTGATATATAAAAGGAAAGAAATAAAGTAACTACGTTCTATATATATATATGGGTGGATTAACATCCTTACACTCCATATTTCATCACACAGAGTATATATAAGCATGTTACGTATACTGTCTTTCTTTATCTTCATCATTTATATTATCAATATATGTTACTTTATTAAGTACGGTAGAAGAGAACAATTATAGTTCTATATAGGATTAGTATTATTTATTCTATTACATATCTATTTTTTTGAAGCATACTCGACATCATTAGTAATTAGTGAAACCAACCACAAGATCAATCAAAGTACGAACTCGTTGGTAAGTATCAATATACTAGTTTTGATATTACAACTTACATTGCCCCTGGAGGATCTAAAAGTGACTGTAACGAACAGAAAGGACGGTCCAAGTATGGCTGATTCTAGGGAAGGTTATATCCGAGGAGAGAATTACAATCCAAACAACTCAAACCCTTATACATGAAGACTTTATGTTATATAGGTAGGCAAAGATCTGAAAAGCGTTATCTAGAGCGAGTAAGTATATTGTATATTGACTCGAGGAGATCGAGTGCCCTCGCAGTACCGAGAATAAAGAGCATCATCATCATATGAAAGGTGTACTACTAATATCAGGACAGTTTGAGCTAATTGATAACAACCTATATATGTACTAGCAAACACAATTGTTTGATCACTATAATACTACTCTGAACTACTAATTTAGTAGATTAAAAGTCTTCATCGCGAAAAAAGGTAAACGAACACGGTCAAAATATTAACACTCTGTTTCCCCTTCTTCTTTCGCCAAATTGACAACGTACACAACCTGCAATCAGATATACCGCGGTACAACTCGGGCAGATCCTCTGCAAGATCCCTTCCACAGGTTTCTGATGAAGAAGAAGATAATGAAATGTTTTTTTCCCCCCTGTGGATAGGATGATCATGATTCATGACCGTAGATTTTTTACAGCCAATTTCCTTGCTGTTTGCACCATTTGTGGACAACCTATGCTTTGACAAACTTTCACAAGGCGTTATAAAATAAGTGCAACTGATAAGTGGCATTCCTCTCCTATTAGTTTTGCTTTCAACGAGACGTCAGGAGGAAAAAGAGATCAACGAATCGAGAAGGCATTCGAGGGAACAACAGAAACAGACAGATGAAATGCTCGAAAAAATAGAACAATTGAAAAAGTAGTACGCCAAACGTTTTGAAAAGAAAGAGCAACTGGAATAGCTTAAAAAAGAACGACCACTGGAACAGTCTAGAAATGAAGAAGCAGAACTAACGAATATAATACAAAGGATAAGATTGTAACAACTACATGGGATTTTGCAAGTGAAAAGACAAGAGGGGGCGCTCTAAATTCATTGACTTTTGAGTCGATATAATAAAGCCCTGTTGATCTTTGGAAAGAAAGTTGATAAGCAAGTTGCCTCGACCTTGCAAGTGCTGTTGGTTTCTATGCGGAGATCACGCTATATGTCAAGGATACCTAGTAGAGATTTCGATTAGCAGTTTCTCTTTTTTGACAATGAACGAATTATCTTAACTCCATATGAAAAAGTAACTTATAAAGAAAACCAAGGTTGAGATGGTAAACTATATCACTTTTGTTTGCTTTATAATGTGTACACTGCCAGCTGGAGGTCAAGTGTGTGTGAATATGAATATACTCAGTAGTTAGGCCTTGATTAGAATGGTTATTTACGCATATATGAAACAAGCAACTAATCAACCAGTCGCTTATCTTCTGCTGTGAACGATACTTGTATATCGCTTACACTTTTTCGCTCCAGGCGGTTTGTAGCACCTTCGCAAAAGAGGGAGACAAAGGACAGCTACATATAAACTGGTGGCAATTGGCTGGTCACTTTTTATTATTGTTAATTATATCGCTTCCTTTTCTTTCTTCCATCACTTGTTTGGTTTTTTTCACTTTTTTACAATGGATCTCTTATTCACAATGGATAACTTAATAGATGAGATATACTGGAAAGACTTTACGATCTATGCAGTTACTGAATACTTCCTGCTTAGAAATTCCGAAGTCAACTCGTTGAGCGTGGCCCTATTGTTGTCTGAAATCCCTTCACTATTATACAATTCAACGACCATCACGACCATGACCATAACTTGGATGAGGTTGGCACTGTGTGTTATATTAGTCTTCCTGATCCTCATAACTACTTGGGATTACTTAGGCGTATACCAATGCCCAAAGGGAGACGTACAGTGTGCGAAGGGCATGCTTGGCACAATCATACTTTGGTTCTTGCCTATTTTGAGAACTTTAGAAGAACGTGACCAGGTACAAGCCTACTATGAGAGTAGAAAATCAGATCAATTGCTGATTGATGCTATAAAATACTTGGAAAAAACTGCACTTGTGAACAAAGAAATGAGTTTTGATATATATAAGAGCATTATCCAAACGCTGACGGAAACAGTAAACAGAATTAAAGAAATAGCAAGTTTAATTGAAAAGCTGTCACAAATTCAACATCAAATTCTGATATTTTTGATTCAGAAATTTCCAGAATTTTCTGTTCAGACTCTCTCCGAGCTTGTTAGACTCAAAGAAGAATTCGAACAAGCTTCAGTTATAAAAACTAATGAAAATAGCTAATTAAGAAGATAAGAAAGTACAACAACATAGCCAATTTTATGTGGTTGTGATATTGAGTGGACTTCTGTTATATTCCCCCACTGTTTTTTTTTTATTAAATGAGAAGGTATAGCCATTGCTAGATTAATTTAAGTTTTAGAAGCACCAATTCAAACTACCAACTTATTGTACTTACTGGAGGTTCGGTAGAACTTTCCCTCATACTTCCAATCTCGCACACTTACTATATCTTTTCTGTAGTTTTCTAACCTTCGAATCTCTGTTCATCTCTTTAATTAGCTGTGTGCAGAAATTGTACAGTTACTACCCAATCATCCAAAACAGCTACTCAGATGTTACCAAACTTGGTGCACGATTGATCCTTGGCAGATACATCATTTAGCGTCGATCGACTCATACAAAAGGCGACGCTCAGAAGATTTATTTTTTCGCATCAGCTGCAACTAAAATTTTTTTTGATTTTATTTTTTCATATATCTTTCAGAAGAAGTTCCACACCATTTATAAACATTTATAAAGGCTCCATTGACAATCATAAACTAATAAATTTATAACAATGACGAAGTTAGTGCATAATGTGCAAAAGAAACAGCACAGAGAGAGATCTCAACCGCAAAATAGAAAGAAGTGGGGTCTACTTGAGAAAAAGAAAGATTACAAGCTAAGAGCAGAAGACTTCCACAAAAAGCAAGCACAGTTGAAAATACTCAAGTCAAAAGTTTCGAGCAGGAACGAAGACGAATACTACCATGCGATGACTAGAAAGACCACAGACAGAAACGGGATACTAGTCTCTGACAGGGGTAACGAATCGCTTTCCAATGATGAAGTACTCCTTTTGAAAAATCAGGATTCTAACTACTTGACAACGATCAGACAACAGGAACAAAGAAAGATCGAAAAGGAGTTGAACACTATGAGTGCATTCCAGAGTAACGGAAAACATACAGTCTTTGTTGGATCTAACGAGGAGATGGATGAATTCGACCCTGTGAAGTTCTTTGATACGGATGCTGATCTGTTGGATAGAAGAGAAAACAGACTCAGGATCTCACAGTTGCAAGGAAGAGGCCGCAATAATGCGGAGCTGTCCGACGATGAGGAAGGTGTAGACGGTACACAAATCATGACTGAGTTTGAGGACGGGGACATGGGATATAGAAGAGCCAAGTTGGACTTGCAGAAACAAAAGAAGTTGAAGTTACTCGAGCAGAGAATGGAAAGAGAAAAGACATTGAAAAGATTGCAATCGAAAGTTGAGTTGCAGAAGCATCTCATGAAGAAAGGTGAGAAGAAGAAGATCCAGACGAAGAGCGGACAGACCGTGTTCAAATGGAAGAACCAAAGAAAAAGATAGAAACAACAACAACAAAAAAAAATAATGATTAATTCGGGATATTGATTTTTGTTCTTATGTACTTTAGTTTAATATAATGTCGAAGAATGGGTTTTCAAAGGTATATCTGTGTAAATTGGGCTTTCTTTTTGTTCACAAATCAGGAAGTACGCTTCTTGATATATCTTTACAGTGAATCAGAACATGTTTCAGTGTGGGATGAACCATATACAGCTATTATAACGGGATTGATATAGTAATTATCACCATCGGTGTCTAGTCATCATTCTGAAGTCGGTTTCCACCTCGTACTGGGAGACACAAACAGGCCTTCAAAGAATCACAAGTCCGACTTAAATAACAGAATGCCGTAGTGCCTCATCTAATGGCTCAGTAGATTAACGTGAAGTTTCCCAATACAAAGATTTGACAGTTATGTATACTTAGAAAGATTGTTGAAATTGTCAAAGGCTTACAATTTTGAATAAAGAGGTGAAATTCCTTGTTGAGACATAACTCTTAGTCTGTCAGGGGTGTACATCTTGGCTCACCGTCAAGGAGCGCGCCGCTTCAAAGTTTATCCGGAGCTCTCCCTGCACAGTAAGCTTTAGAAATCTAAACGCCCTTGCGAGCCACACGACGCCGTTCGCAAGCTTGGAACTGAAGAGGGGAACATTACAAAAATTTCGATTTTTAAGATCAAAATAAAAGAATAATGATTAGAAAGATATATCCATTAACGAGTAAAGATTGCTATACTACGATCATCAAGACCTGGGGGGGGGGAGCAAAGAATTAAATGAACAAAAAAAAAGACAAAAAAGCAAAACGAGAACCCATTAATACCCTAATAGCCGACGTTGGAACCATGAGCGACTCTTTTGAATCTACCGTGGAAGATATCGGACATATCTTTAAGCGAACTCTTCAAGTTCATACGAATCAAAGTGGTGGTTGGTTTGGAAAAGATGTCATCGATTTCTTCCAATGACTTACCCTTAGTCTCAACAACGAACAAGATTTGGTAAATGAAACCTAGAACGGCAATACCACCGTAGAAACCTAAAGTCAAACCAGTTGGAGTAAAGGCGTCGAACATTCTGTTGAAGTTGTAAGTGATAATGAAACTCCACAAGTACAAACCCATGGAAGTGATGGTCATACCGTAAGTTCTCAAGTATGCAGGATACACCTCTGCTGGAGTGACCCAAGTCAACGTGGAGTAGGAACCGAAGAAACCCATATATAGAATAACACCAGACAAATACAAACCTTTAGCCGCAGGAGCAGTCAATGGAACTAAGTATGAAATACCCAACAAGATCAAACCGACGAAGAAACCTGGTAGACAGAAGTTAGCCCAGAATCTTCTACCACACTTGTCCATCCACAGAATGGCAGGAATGGTACCGATCAGCAAAGAACCACCACCGACAAGGGACATGAAGACACTGTTCTTCTTAGAGAAACCGATAGAGGACATTAAAGTGGACATGTAGTACATGACAGCGTTGACACCTGTAAATTGACCCAAGAAAATCATAATGTTGGCGTAAACAAGAGCTCTTCTTGCTCTTGGGTTTGTGAGTAAGTCGAAGATTGGGAACTTCTTAACGGCGTGTGCATCAGCAAGGTTGTTCTGTTCAGCGTTTTCAATCATATCTAAGAATTCCAACTTGTTTTGCACGTCATCCATGTCTCTCAATCTCTTCCAGATGTTGTAGGCATGACCAGTCTTGCCCTTAACAGCAATCAAGTAACGAGGAGATTCAGGTAGGAAGAACAAACCACAAAATAGAATAGTTGAGAAGAGCAAAGAAGAACCAAGAATCCATCTCCATGCTTCATCCAAATTATAGAAGATAGCAGCGATGGCATAACCAAGAACTTCACCCAAAGCAATGTTAAACTGATACAACGAAACCAAATTACCTCTCATTCTACTTGGAGCAATTTCACCGACCCAAGAACACACAGGAATACCATAACCGATACCCATACCAAGAAAGAATCTACCAGAGTACAAAGTACCTGTATTTTGAGCACCCGCACAGAGGGCACCACCAAGTGTGTAAAAGATACAAGCCACCATGACAGACAATCTTCTACCGAAGGCTTGGTTGAATGGAGCCACTAGAAGAGCACCACCAACGGCACCGACAGGCATCAACGAGGAAACTAGAGATTGTTCACGGCTGGTCAAGTTCATGTCGTCAACTAAAGTGACATTGGCACCAGAGATCAAAGATTGATCAACACCAGATAGCATACCTGCCATGGATGCAAACATACCGATCATGTAAACCATGTACTTCTTGTTTTCGAAGTTGACTTTGTAACCCATATCAAGCACGAGTCTATCCCACATGGACTTGTTGGCCTCAGCTTCAGCAGCTTCTTTTTCAATTTTTTCGAAAACTGCATCGATGTCAACACCGTGCAATTTTTCAACTAGCGTTCTTTTGGTGTCGTCATCAACCTTCAGTTCCACACTTTGTTGAGATTCAATCTCAAAGTCGTCATTTTCATCAATGAGAGACATTTTTCCTTCAATTTAGTAGCGTTAAATTTTTTAAAAAAGGTCTTTATTCTGCTATACCATAGTCACATGAACCATTGAACGTTGAAAATAGAGAGGGGATATGAAAGGTTTATATAGGGCGGGCGAAAGTTTTTGCACAAACATAAGTCAAGCTACCGTCGCTTGCAACTCAAAGAAGAAATACGTGCCATACCCAATTTGCTTTCGACTGGAAAAGAAAAAGCCCACACCTTTATTTTCCAAACAGCTCTGTACCATGGAGAAGCATTGATGAGAACAATGCAATGGGGTGGGGAAGGGAGAAAAAAGAACTTGCAGGTTGTGTGCCGTGCGTACGACCTGGAGAGCGTTGTCGTGCACATGCTGCCTTCCGGATAATTGTGCGCGCTCTTATCGCATTAGCATACACCTGTTTCACTATATATATATATATATATATATATATAATATAGATTTTATAGCATGCATGTATATTAGATTATAAGGTTAATAATCTCTTGCCAGAGCATCATGAAGGATGAATGAAAGCTGAGCGTTCTTGCACAGATTATTATCCTTGACATATATTTAATATATACATGATAGATGAATGAAAGCTGAGCGTTCTTACATAGATTATTGGCCTTGACATATATTTAATAGTTAATATATAGAATATATATATATATATATATGTAATCTTTAAACTGTGGATTTTCGTAAATTTACATTAGCACGTTGGAGAGGTGTTCACAATTAGAACAGGCCGTTGATCATGTCCACGTACAAATACTAGACCCTCTTTTCTTTTTGTGTGTTTTTAGAAAATTGTGGGCCCCGAAGTTGGTTAATGGGGGATAAAGTGGAGAAGATCCTGTCAACACGCTTCGACCTTTAATGTGTGTATATATATATATATATATAAGATAATTTTATTCCAACAATTCTTATCCCAAAAGTAATAATATATATATATATATATATATATATATTATATATTTGGCGGCTTTCAAGCTTTTGATCGATTGAATTACCCTATATCTGCCTCCCCTTACTTTGAACTACTGATCAACTGCTGTTTATATGGTACCAGAGTGTGCTTGTCAACTGGAAACGCAAAAGGCAGTGTGACAACTGATGACTACCTTTTATACCTGGATGCCCTGAGTTCCAGACTTCAAAAATCGGAGAAATCTTTTGCGGCCGGCACTTTAAAAAAAATTATTAGTCCAAACCCGTGAGAAATTATATCTTGTAGCCACAGGTTTTTCCGACCGCATACGTACGCAATCGCAGATCGATTCTCCCGCGGGCCGCACACACAGTGCCAGCCCGAGTTGCAGTGCAGCGCCCCACAAGAATTCAGGCCGTTGTCCCTCCTAGCGCACGCTGCACGCCGCCTGCCTCCCACCCTCTCACGCTATAAGGTTGCGGTATGCGCCTCTCCGAAAGAGCTATCCAAGGGGAAGCAAGCACGACTGCTATAATTCCTACATGGGCTCAGTGTGATGTTCAAGTGATGTTTATATATTTATATATATATGATATATATGCTTTAAAACAAGAAGATTGGCTCTCAAGGAGCCCACGCAAGCTGGTGGCTGGCAATAGGCAGCACTGTTGTACATAAAGGTTAGATCCCATTCTGACCCGCTGGACGTGTGTACGGTGGTTACTCCATTTCGCCGAGATAGCAGCGCGCTATATAAAAACTATATGCTGGAAATATATATTATATATTATATACAGGGATCTCCAGGTGTTCTTGAAAAAGACAAGCCAGACTGGTCCGGAAAAATTGCTCTTGGCAGTATAAAAGAGTTTTGGTTCCAGTTGTCTTCCGGAATGAGATAATTTACTAGTGCTGTACGGGCTAGACAAAGTCACCTCGACGATCTATTAGAGTGTTGCTTTTGACTCTTGCCCAGTCCCCGTGTTGTTACAATTCATATATATATATATATCGAACAAACAGGGTTTTTGAAGTATATTTTAAACCGTAATGCGTCTTTGTTTAAGTTGTGGATGGGGGTTCTTGACTTTTATAATGTCTCCCACCCACACATATACATGGCCGTATAATAAACAAAAGGTTATTGTGAATCAGTATATATATGCTGTTATTTACCAAATTGAGGTATACCATTTGCAATTTGTTAATGAAGAAGCGCTTTTTTTTTTCTATTTTCAGTAAATATATAAGATTTATTCTACTGATTGGGCGAACCTTGAGCATGGCGTGGTGAATATATAGTGAATACGATATTCGAGCTAGTTTTATTGTCTGCGTGCTAAATTGATTTCTAAGGATGAAACGGGTCAAAATTAGCAACGAGGGGGTTGGAATAGCCTAGCAAAATTTGCATCTATTATAATCAATTGATCATCTACAGGTATTTGCTTGACGATTCTCCGCTGGGTTTGTTGGAATTGACCAGCTATTATAATTTATACATGGCTTCTACATCTATATAGCTTCATGGCCCAGGAGGGTTATCATCTTAATCGATTGTCGCACTTCCCACAGACCACGGATTATCAATTTCAAGCCGGCATTGTTTACCATACACGACAAGTCAGTGCCAGCTGATTCCTAATGCGGAGTACACCTCTAGTTTCAGGAAATGGAAGACAAAAAAAATAAAAGAAACAAAAATTGACACTGAGAAAATTGGACCAATGGTAGCCTGCACCATTTTACCTCCCCTCACTCACTCCTTTTGAAAATCACGGCTAACAATCTCTTATATTGGAGAAGTCACCACAAATACCATCTAATTAAACGTCAAGCGTCATCATCAATGGTGTGAATTACCTCATCGATTAACCCTACATATATATATAGTGTACTGGAGTTCGGCATCTTAATTTTTATTTCTTTTAGATGGCATTTTTTCGGCTCTTGTTTCCCCATATCCTTTTGCCGAAACGGTGATATACCTTGATGTCGTACACGCCGCCCTTGATACATACGATTTGTTGGGTATGATTCCCAGTTTTCTAGAATGACTCCAGTAAATTGAAAAATAAAAAACTTAAAGTATAATATATAGATATATATATATATCTGATCAAAATAGAGTTTTATTAAACCAGAACTCCCTTACTTAAGCCCAGCAGAGTTTCTTATATCTTCAGATATCGGATGGCATTAATTTAATTTACCAGGATCTCAGGAGTCACATGGTTTCTCAACAAGATAATCGACTATCACCTTAGAAATAGGCTACCACAACGCTCAAATGCAACATGGGCTTTATTTTTTCATGGCCCAACGGATAATTGGTTGCATAGAACCTTTTTTAAACAAACTATTACACTTCAGACTGCCATCACTATAAATCCTAGATTATCAATGCATACGGTGCTAGCTATCCAAAGAAGGAGACCCCAATAAATAGATCGTGCCATTTCAAATTTCAAGCGATCCATTTCAAATTTCAAATTGACCGATTTCCAATCCAAATTGCAGCAATCGATCATATCTGTTACACTTGCTAGCAATTGCAATCTGCGGCCCCTCAAGAAATCATCACGCTGCCGAGCCCTGCCCCCTGCCCCCTGAAGCAAAAGCCATTTAATCAAAGTCTTAGAACGAGTGCCCGGGTTTGTTTCTTTTGATGCCAAATATATACTTCAAGTTTAATTCTCAACCCTGGCTCTTCAATTTTTTGCTCGTATTATGACATGGCTTCCACTATGTAGCATGTCAAATGTCTCATTAGAAAGAGTGTGAGTGTCCCAAACAGTCCCCAGCAATAATCCTTATCGAATGCGGCTGCCCAAGATTTGGCAATCAGTCCCCAGATTCAAATCTATGCGGCCATACTTGCTTTACCTTGTCCAACTTTCCAAATGGAAAGCCATAAACAAGGACTATATAATATGCCTTGTATTCTAAGTCATGACACTTTACGATATATTTTTCAAGTCTCAATTCTAAGACATACAAATATTCAGATATGCCAAGCAAAGCTGATGTCACCGAGAAGCCAAAAGCTCAGCAGTTCACCGAGTCTAGCGCTGGTGATGGAACTAACAGAGAAGACCATATATTGACGGGTCTTCGATTGTACACCTGTATATTATCGACATGCTTCTGTATATTCCTCGTCAGCTTGGACATGAACATCACAGTCACGATATTGACTACAGTTTCCAACAGATTCAATTCCTTTGATAAAGTCACCTGGATCACCTCAGCTTACATGCTATCCACTGGCTGTACCTCCCAAATATGGGGGAAACTATCAATCATCTTTGGAAGACGATGGACCATGTTGGCAGCCATACTCCTTTTTGAAGTTGGTTCCTTGATTTCTGCTTTGGCCAACTCGATGAATATGTTGATTGGTGGCAGAACGTTGCAAGGGGTAGGTGGTGCCGGAGTACAAGCGTGTGCTTTAAATATCGCTACGGAAATTACCAGCATCGACAAGAGGCCCATGGTGTTCTCATTGTACAGCTTAACCGCATCTGCGTCATCCGTTGTGGGTCCAATATTTGGTGGTTTGTTTACCACGTACGTCAGCTGGCGGTGGTGCTTTTACATTAACTTGATCTGCGGAGGTGTCATGGTTCCTCTCTTCGTTTACAGCTTCAGAACAAAAAGTCCCGTCTTCAATTTCGTGGAGAAGTTGAAAATGATAGATTACCTAGGCACTTTCTTGATGATCTCGAGCATCGTTTTGATTCTGATTGCCATGACTTTTGGTATCAATGAGTTTCCATGGAGGTCAGCTGCTGTAATTTGCTCCTTTACCATTGGTGGTGTCTTGGGTATCCTGTTCCTCATGTGGAACTTCAAATACTCGAAAAATCCTGTGTTGCCATGGGAAATTGTGAGGGTAAAGGACGTCACCGTCGCGGCAGCCAACTTCGGCTTTGGTGTTGGTGGGTTCACTGCACTCTTGCAATTCTTAGCCATATATTTCCAAGTCGTAAGAGGCCAAGACAGTTTACATTCGGGTCTTGCATTGCTACCGGTAATTGTAGCATCAGTCATCTTCTCTGTTGGAAGTGGGTTTGCAATCAAAAAATCAAGATACATCAAGCCGTTTGCTATAGCCGCTGGCTTCCTGTTGACTTTAGGCTCTGGCGTCCTTCTCTTGCTTAAGTACAACTCCCACAGCCCTCAGAGAATAGGACTCCAAATCTTGCTCGGTGTGGGTACAGGTCTTGTGTTCCAACCTCCTTTAATGGTAGGCCAGATGTGTTGTCCGAAGACACCAGGAGCTTCCATCCTGACTACCTCCTACATCAACTTCACCAGAAACGTGTTCAGTGCTCTTTGTAGTCAAATATCACAGGTGATATACTCTGTCACTTTGCGAGTATACTTATCTGATATTGCATCTCAGATTCCAGATGTTGATGTTGAGGAGCTAGTGTTGAATACCTCATTGCTCGGTAATTTAGGTACAACAGAGCAAGATCTAGTCAGAAAACAGGTTATGAAAGCTATCCACAACGTTATCTACTTTGGGCTTGCATGTAGTGCAATAGCTTTGATTTTAGCGTGCTTGATGCCTGACGTGAGAATTCCTAAACGGGAGAATATCCAAGGACATTCCAAGAACAAAGAAGGGAAGAAACCTTCTGACAAAGAGTGAATTTGTCTTGGTCCTTGCCTTTTTTTTGTTAATTCCGTTGATTTCTATAGATATTGTTTTGTATGTACACTAACAGGTTATTAGCGGAATTAAATGATGTAGAACCAATAAATAACGCTGATCCCCAGTAATTACGACACCTCAGCTATCTGAGATTCTTATAATTCTTTCATTTTCATCAGATTAAATTACACGTAGATTAAAAAAATAGTTTATCATATATATTAAGAACCACTCAAGCTCCCTTCTTAAACAACTTTCCAAAGTTTTTAAAGTTCTCGTTGATCCCAGCAACACCTTTCCCATCGTTCGTAATATTGAACGTCCTAGCAATATTCTTTTCAAATTGGTCTCTGGTGTTCATAATCGCCTGCTTATCAATCTTGAAGTTCGGATTCGAGTTGTTAAAGAAGTTGGAAATACTGGTACCAACATCAGGTACCACCGCAGTAGGGGATCCCAATCTAGGAGAGGTCTGCAGGATTGAGGCGGCAAACGAGCCTTGTATGTTCGACAAGCCTTCCGTGCGCAGGTTAGCAAGGAAAGTGTTGGTCTCGTCAAGCGGTTCGCTTGTAGTCTCCTCGTACACCCGTAGTTGCGTCTTGAAGTAGTCAATGTACTTGAACTTGTCCCTCTCGTACGTTGCCTCGTTGCTCAAATGGCCCTTTAACTTGAGGATCTTTGTGAAGTTCGAGAAGTTCGAATCCCCGATTATCGTGAAGTAACTAGATATGAATTGATCGGTTGGACTGGTTGGAACCATGAGGATTTTCAAGACAGAGTCTATCTTCGCGACTTTGTTGTTGATGTACTTGATAAACACGGACGATTTGGCCAGCTTAGCGCCCTCTTGCGATTTGGTTGGCAAGTCGACAAAGAACACTTTCAAAGTTTGTAAATCCAATATGAACTGCTCCGCCATTAGCTCAGTGATAGGTTTCAATTTGACTATGTTGATCGTTAGTTCGTTCAACACCAATTCGACCAACTTATCGATGAAGTTTCTAATGTACAATGCTCTGTTGAATTTAGGAAAGATGAGCTCGCAATTCTCGTTCAAGATTTGTTTCACAGAATGTAGGTATCTAGATTCACCAGTCACTTCCGCCAAAGCTTTCCAGTTGTTGTTGGACATTTCCCTCCATGCCAATTGCAAATCGTTTTCAATTTTGAAAAAAAGGAGGTTTATACAGCTATTAATCATGTTCAAATAAGCATCTTTGATCTTCTCAAAGTCTAGCTTCGAGGCAACCTCTTCAGGTTGAATGTAAGATAACAATTTTTCTTCAAGTTGTGGTACTGTTACCGAGCAATAATCGGCTGTGTTTAGAACCAACAAAATCATATCAATTCCTTCAACCAAATCCGCAGCAGAACTCGATGATAACTGCTTACTATCAGGCAAACTCACTTCTAACACCGATGTTAAGTATTTCATCAAATACTTAGAAAAGACATCAGCTAACTTGACCATTGGTTCACCCTGAGACAACTTGGATAACTGAGAGAGCATCTGTCTGTACAATCTGAACAAATCTGCAGCAGATTCCAAAACGTTCAATGAAGAGTCTGAGCTTCCACCATTCGAAATTGCACCATTGCTACCATCTGCAGATTGACCTTTTGAATCGTCGTTTTCATCAACACCAGATTTCTTGAACATGCTTGAAGGGTTCATAAACTCCAAGAATTTGTTGTTGATCACATCGCCTTGGTGCTCAACCCAAATGTTTAAGTACGGTTCAAAAACGTCCGATATGGTTCTATCAAAGTTTTGTTCTTCATCGTCATCAAAATCATGGTATTTGAACTTCTGATTCAAGAAAACCTCAAACTCTAACGTTTCCGACAAGGAAACTAGTAACAAGTTGACGTCCACTTTGCTTCCGTTCAACCTCGATTCCTTTGCTGTGACCTCTTTCAAATCTTTCTTTGTCAACTCGCAGAACTTTCTACACAACAATAGAGTCATATTCCAGCTGGTTGGGAACGAGGATAAGTGAGTCGTTTCAAAGTTGTTCAACAACCTTTGGAAGAAGATGAACCGTCTCTTCAAGTTATCCAAAGAGCCGGCTTCTTCAGTGGTTTTGAAAATGGTAGAAATCTCCTTTAATAACGTCGTTATATACCAATTAGCAAGTTTATCATGGTATGGTTTACCCAACATGTCAAGTAAATTACAGCCTTCCACCAACTGAGGATTTTTCAACTCGCCTTGTATTTCTTTTTCAAAGTCGCTGAATATCTCATCGATGATCTTGTTCTTGATCGATCCAATCTTCTTGTTTAGTGTATTGACTTCGTCTATACTCTTGTAAGTTTGGAAATACTGCATCAACTCCATAACTACGCTCAATAATTGTCTGATATCGTTATAGTTCTTAACTAGGTTGGAGGAGTCGTTGATGAAATCGTTCAAATTCTCGTAGGCGGTGACCAACATTTGCAATCTTTTCAAAATCGTCATCGACAAAGTTAGATTCTTCTTAGAGTTGTCCAAGTTCTTGATGTTGGCAGTCATATTGTTGATTGTCGAACCTGTAGATTCCGCAAACTTTTTGGTGCTGTCGAAATCGTCGATCAAGTGGACCAACAAGTCCTCGATACCATTCAAATTATTGTCGGAGTTGGTTATATCCGAAGTGAACTTGTTGTACTGTGCTCTTTTAGCTTGTATCTCTTGATCTATCTGCAACTTGTAAACGTTGGTATAACTCAATAACTCGTTGAGATCTGCTAGACTGTTGGGTGAATCAAATATCTGTTGAATGTCCACCATCGGATCGTATTCGATAGACTCGATATCGTTCTGCTTGGGCAGACTTTCGGTATGCAAATTGGATGCTGTAATCAATTCATCTCTAAATGATTTCTTCGGAGGCATTCTGAGGTGGCTCTATATATGTATCTATATATCTATGTTCGAAATAAAAATGGCTGGCCTTTTCGACAGTTCCCCAAGAAAGATCCCGGATGTGGTGCCAATTTGCGGTTTTAATATGTCAGATTCTTGACTATACAAGTTCGCAGTACCGGGTACAGATGTATGCTAGTAATTGTGGATCTGTGCAGGTGAATCGGAGCAAACAACCAGGTAAGAAGGACACCAATAACGAAACCAAGATGTACGATCACCAATGACCATCACCGTCACCAGCCAGCCAGCCAATGCCACCCATCCTCTTTTATGGTGCGAGGTGTATTTGTTTTGTTACGTTACGTAATATGTGAATAAGCATAATGGAGAAAAAAAATTCGCCTCTTTGAATTTTTCGACGCGATTTCGATTTTTGGTGTCGCTTTGCAATAAGTTAAGTGGACAACCCCGTCTTGTACAGATGTTGCATCCTGTCTCTTCAGAACACACAAGCACTTACAAATAGACACTATCATTCACTAGCAATCATGTCCATAAGAATGCCAGGTGCCCCTAATGCAGGGCTTTTTAAACAAGGTTACCAGAACTACACAAACACAGACGGTGCCATCAACAGAAACATACAGGCATGTAGAGAAATCAGTTCAATGATCTCCTCATCAATTGGCCCTTGTGGTAAGAACAAGATCCTTGTGAACAACTTGGGAAGAACTTTCATTACAAATGATGCTGCCACAATGATCAAAGAGTTGGATGTGGTCCACCCAGCCGTCAAGATCTTGATCATGGCTTCCGAGCAACAGGAACAAGAGATGGGTGATAACACCAACTATGTCCTCGTCTTGGCCGGTGAACTATTGCACCTCGCTGAAAAATTGGTTGTCTTGGGCTTAACTCCAACTGAAATCATCCAAGGTTACAACTTGGCGAACAAGTTTGTCTTGAAAGAGTTGGACAACTTGGCAATCTCTAACGTCGAAGATTACTACAACAAAGAAGAGCTTTTGAAGATCATTCACCCTGTCATCACTTCCAAACAATTTGGATGTGAGGACAAGATCAGCGATCTTGTTGCAGATGCTGTGCTAAATGTGCTACCTAAATCCAACCCTAATGCCTTCAACGTCGATTCCATCAGAGTTGTGAAGATAATGGGTGCCTCTTTAGAAAGCTCTTACGTCTTGAAAGGTATGGTGTTCCCAAGAGAACCCGAATCCCACTTGAAAAAAATCACACAAACGTCCAAAGTTGCCATTTACACTTGTCCTATAGATATCACCACCACTGAGACCAAAGGTACAGTGTTACTACATAATGCGAAGGAGATGCTGGACTTCACCAAAGGTGAAGAAGATCAATTGGATCAGATTGTGAAAGAGATCTACAACTCAGGTGTGAGAGTCATCGTTGCCGGTGCAGGTGTCGGTGAATTGGCTCTACACTACTTGGACAGATACGGTATATTGGTCTTAAAAGTGCCATCCAAATTCGACCTAAGAAGAATAGCCAGAGTGTGTGGCGCTTCTCCGTTGGCCAGATTGGGTGCCCCATTACCTGAAGAGATGGGTTCTGTGGATATCGTTGAATCCAAAGAAATCGGTGGCGACAGAGTGACTGTTTTCAGACAAGACAAGGAAACCTCTCTCACTTCGACCATTGTCGTTAGAGGTGCCACCAAGAACAACTTGGAAGACATCGAAAGAGCCATCGATGATGGTGTTGCCGCTGTCAAGTCGGTGCTAAAGGATTCCAGATTGCTTCCTGGTGCAGGATCAGTGGAAGCCGAATTGGTGAAAAGGGTTACCACTTACGGTGAAAAGACCCCTGGTTTGCTTCAATTGGGAATTAAGAAGTTTGCTGAGGCCTTTGAATTCCTACCAAGAGTGCTATGTGAAACTTCAGGATTGGATGCTTCCGAGGTGCTCCCAAGACTCTATGCATCACACGATGAAAACGATCTGGAGTCCTTGAAGTACGGAATCAACATCAACTCAGAATCCCTAACCGATTCCTTATTGGACGTGAAGGAGTACGGAATATACGACTCTCTAGCAATCAAGAAGAACGCCATCAACTTGGCCACCGAGGCTGTGTGCACTGTGTTAAGTGTGGACCAGATCATCGTTGCCAAGAGAGCAGGAGGTCCACAGATGCCACAACAACCGAAACCTGGTAACTGGGATCAAGATGACTAGAAAGCTAGATATATATATAAAGACCTGGGCCGTTGGAGTGGAATTGGCCATTATAGTAATCTTTTAATAGTCTGTTGATATATCATTATATCATATATCATATATATATATATATATATATCCAATTATCAATACCGCCAGTGTAGTAATAATAGCAACAGAAGCAGCGTGTTTCACTTTAAACGCGGGCGGTGCAAAGCTGCAGGGCGGCATGTGCCAACCAATGACGTAAGCAAGGGGAACTGCACTGCGGTGGCCGCAAAGACAGCCTGGCGATCGAAGCTGTTTGAGTCTTGTAGTCTACAAGGGTGGGACAGGGCTTTAAAGTCTACAGTCCCTGTTTGTGCCTACTTTGTACCCTTTATCCCTTTCTGCCATTCAATTGCAAGTGTAAAAACCATTGGAACTTCAAGGAGATAGTGCTAAAACGCAATTCTCACCCCTTCCTATCTCTCAAGAATCATATCCTTACCCAGCATGCCTCCATTTTTCAAGAAGAAGAACAAGCACTCAAAGTCTGGATCCCAGGACTCCAACGGGCACCCACCATCTGGATCCTCACCTCAACAGTTCAATTCCCGTTCATCGTCATCCAACTCTGCCACAATGCAAATTCCACAAGTCCCAACTGGAACCAGCTCTAGAACTGCATCAGGTGATTCCCAGACACCTCCCCAGATTCGAAATGGTTCCTTTAGTGGGCCTAACTCAGGTACTCCATTGAGACAAACTTCGGGCAATGGCAGCAGACACCCAACGCCTTCACAACAGCAACAACGTACCCCTTCATCGGGTATGAGTACCCCTCAACAATCTTCTGACTACAGGTACCCTTCCAATTCGATGGCTCTGCCAAGGATTCCTTCGAATTCGTCAACACCAATCAGCAACGACCACCAACAGTACAACGGTAATAGCCCTGGATTAAGCGAATACGTTCAATCACCTCCACAACTACAAATACAACAACAGCAGGTTAAACTTGATACCCCATGGAAGAAGAAAAGATTGTACAATTCGCCTTTCCCTAGATTCAGCCATGCAGCATCGTCAACAACGTCTGAAACAGGAGCCATCTTCTTGATGGGTGGTCTATGCGGCACCAACGTGTTTGGAGACATGTGGATAGTTGAACCAGCCAAGAATGACTCCGATTCTCCTTCAACTGACTACCCTTACATTGCATCTCCAATAGAAAACTTTGAAAGGGTGCCAGCACCAAGAATCGGCCACTCGTCAGTCTTGATCGGAAATGCATTCATCGTCTTTGCTGGTGATACAGTGACCAGCTCTACTCAGGTGCTAGATAACAAGTTGTACTTTTTCAACATCACTTCTTTGAAATGGACCATCACCTCACCTGACGGACCTAAACCTGAAGGTCGATACGGCCATCAGATTGCCGTCCTCAATTTTGAAACGAACGAACAACCAACCAGATGGTTGAGCTACTTGTACGTTTTTGGTGGTCAATTGGAGGACGAGTACTTTAACGACACTTGGAGTTTTGATTTGTCCAACTTCAGAAACCCTCAAACGCAGTGGGTCAAACTGAAACCTAAAGAAGGAGCCTTCAGACCTCCACCTTTGGCAAACCACACTATGACTGCTTACACGGACAAGTTGTTTGTCTTTGGTGGTTCTGATGGCAAGAAAGTGTACGGAGACTTGCTATGTTTTGAAGCAGCCACCGAGAGTTGGTCCAAATGTAAGCTGAACGGTACATTCTTGCCTCCTCCATTGGAAGACCACTCCGCTGCATTATACCAGAATTTGCTGTTCATATATGGTGGTAAATCGACAAATGGTCAACCATCAAGCGACTTATATATTATTGATCTAAACAACTATAACTGTTTTAAGATCTTGTCTAACTTGCCTAATGGACCTGGTGCTAGATGCGGACACTCGCTCTCCGTCGACACAGTGCACGAGAAGTTAATCGTAATGGGAGGAGACCAAAGTGACAAAGATTTTACCAACATCTCAGAGACACCAAGTGCCATGATTGCGCAATCCCAGTTTGATTACCCAAGTTCGGTCATTTACGAATTTGATTTGGAGTTGCTTTCCAAGTACATGGACAGAAATCCACCAGCAGCAACACAGATTGAAAGACCAGTGTACAATAACCACACTTCACAAAGATCGACAACGTCCCTTGCCTCGGATCCAATTCCACTACCGTCATCTGAAACTGTTCTAGTATCCAAGGGTATCGATGATGAGTTTGTCGATGCTAACGAAAGCGTCGTCAACAACGAGGCGCCAGTGATTGAACAAGCTCCAACGAGAGTCAGCCAGTACGGTGTTTACGAGCAGGCCACTGACGATGAAGAGTACAACAATGACCAAGAGAACAAACTAGAAGACAGATTGATCTCCCATGACCTCCACGTTCAAGATGAAGAACCACTGTTGCACAAGGGCGGTGTGAAACCGGACGACGACGACTATGATGAAGAACCTCTCCACTCATCTACGCCTCTCACAGATGTTAAATCAACCACCAGCGAAGTCGAAGTTCCAACCATGTCCCTCGGGGAAATAGATCTGGAAAAGCTGGATATCGGCACCACTACCACTACAACAACTTCGGTGTTCCAAGACGAAGCGACGATCAAGAACCCAATGATGGATACGCCGTCCACTGCCGAGTTCTTAGAACAAGGGCTGAAGACTCCTCAAAGGGAAAGAAAGCTTGCAGCCAACGACGAGACACCACTTGAGGATGAACCAACTCCAAACAGCAAACCAACGCATCCTTTGCGTATCATCTCCACCAATGCCACCCAAAAGGAGTTGGGTTCGCCAATGGTGCCATCATCTGGAACACTTGGCCTTGTAGCTGCTAACAACAGTAACACTGAAAACAACAGATCAGTTCCACTAGAGAGCACTTCGTTTGAGAGCCCTGTCCCTGGTGGCATGATCGGTACTGCAGCAGCAGCAGCAGCAGCAGGCTCAGCCGCGGTCATCGGTACTGGCATTGCAACGAGCGTTTCGAAATCTCCGGGAACTGCACAACAATATGTTGCCAACGAGAAGCTGCAGAACATGGCTGTCCTAATACAGAACTTGCGAACCGAGATGGACCAAAAAGTGGCGGAGGCCAACAAGAGAATCACCCTGTTGGAGTCTGAGAAGTCCGCTTTGCTTGCCAAAATCGAGTCTTTGGAGGCACAGCAGGCGAGTAACGGGTCGGGTGTGTCTGATGGTGTCGATGTTGACGAAGGTGCCAAGGAGAGAGACGTTGTCGCTGGATATGCTGCTGCTACTGATGATGAGCTTGTTGAAGACATGACTCCACGCTCCAAGATCCAGTATGAGAACAAGTTGATGTACATAGCTGCAGAGAACGAGGAATTGAAGACAAAATTGAACAATTTCGAACCGTTCATGAAGGAACAAGTTAGCCAGTTGCAAGGAATGAACCAACTCTTGAAGCGCCAACAGGAAGTGATCAAATCCCTTGAGGCGAAATTGGCTGGTGAAGAAACCTTACAGAAGCAGTTGTTTGACTTGGAGGCCAAGTACAAATCCATATCTTTACAACATGAGAACTTGAAATCCGTGTATGGCATCTCAGATGAATTACAAGAAGGAGAACAAGAACCAGAGGACATCTCACAACCTAGAGGACTACATCGTGACATTGGACAACTCACGAGCAACGTCGACAGCTTGCTCTCCATCTGGTCCACGAAGCCAATCGCCGAATCCGTTGAGAAATCAATTGACTCCCAATCCGAATCCAACCCTGCTGAAACGAGCAAAGACTCCCTCATCAAGAAATTGCAAGCTCAAGTTGACGACCTCCTCACCGTGAAAGAATCCGAAACGTCGAACATCGAAGCGATTACCTTGCAATTGTCTACTACGACATCTAAATTGAGAGACCTGGAAGAATCGTACAAGAAGTCTGTGTCATCGTTGAACAACACCCACAGGGCATTACAACTCTCCCAGGTCGAACTGGAGAAACAGAAGGAGTTGAACAAGAAGTTGAACCTCGAGATCTCGGACCTCCAGTTGAAGAAACGGAACTTCTCGTCGAATTCAGGACACTACGGATCGTCGTCTGTAGAAAACACGCCTAAGAACGGAGGAGGCCGTGCAAGCGATGATGACGATTTGGGTGCGTCTAATATGCAACAGCAGCATGAGAGTGACGACGATGGAGAGTTGGACGAAAGGTACGGATTCAAGATCAGGGACCTCGAGGCAGATTTGTTTATTGTTGGTCAAGAGAGAGACCAACTAAAGGAGGAAGTTGTCGCTTTGAAGAAGAAGCTGTTTGCCTTGAAGTGAGAAACAAAATGATTCAAATTATTTCCTTTTACCTGATCCATGGTTGTTGTTCTTTTCATTCGTTTTTTTTTTCCTCCCCCCTGTTCCCGCTTTGCTTTTTCAACTCATTTTGGATGGTATCCACCCGTTTTTGTTTTTATTTTGTTATTTTTCATTTGTTGTTATTTACAGTACTATTCTAATCATCTTTCTTTTGAAAAGACAACGACATCCATAGATCCACTTTCTGAGTTTTGTATTATTTATCGTGTCTTTTTTCTTATTGACTTATACTTACTTTCAGTGGTAAAATTACTTATAATTTATCGTTAACAAAATTCATAAAAAACTCCTATACACTCGTCGGAAACCAATAATTATATATATCAAAAAAAATAAATAAGTAGAAAAAAAAAAAGAATAAATCTCAATCACACAAAACAAAAATACATATGTTCATTAAATATCAAATTCGTCATTATCCCAGAGATCAGTATCTGTAATCTCATCAAACTGCACAGTCGCTGGGCCCGTATCGGCAGCACTTCCAGCACGATTCAAGGTCCCTTTGGTATCAACACTGCTCGAATTAATAGCACTTGATTCTTGTTCACTATTAACACCGTTGAAATCCTTCAACTCCACGTTTCTCTTAAACTGCATCCCATCATCGTCAATTATCGAATTGAGCATCATGGTAGAATCCTCGCCCAATGTCACGTTCGTAAAAGGCTCGTTTTTCGAAGATGATGAAGCGGCTCTACCGGCACCATTGCTGCTACCAACGCTGCTCGAGGTCTTCCGCTTGTGCCTTGAGTACTGTCCGTAAGTCTGCCTATTGGAGAAAGAAGGTGCGCGTATCTTTCTAGGCGACAACGACGACGAGCCGCTTCCTCCCCTTGGGTACCCTGCATCCTCGTGGATTAGGTTGCTCTTCACCTCGTTCACGAACGACCATAGGTGATTCGAGACAGAGTTCATCACGTCGGTGGTTCTTGAAGCTGCAGAATCGTCAGCTAGGGACATAATCGGTTTATTGATCTCCTTCACTTCAACTTTATCGAATGATTCCGAAGAATCTGAGGCAGTGGCATTCTGCTGCTGTTGTAACTTCAACCTCTGTTCCTGTTCGTATTCCTCTTTTGCATATGCCTGTTGTTCCTCTGATAAGTTAGGTAGGTGCAATTTTTCAAACTCCTGGTAGATCAAATTGTCAAACTGTTGAATGAAATTCAAAGGCTTGGAAAACCACGACGATCTTGAATTTTCTGTTGCATCTTGAGTCGATAGATCGTTCTGCTGTTGCGGAGACTGGTCAGGAGAGTAGCTGGTATCCAGCAAAGGATCAATTGTGGAGCCAATTGCACGAACTCTATGTTTCTGCATTGGGATAGGGGACTTGGGAACGTGCTTGTCAAACGGTACTTGTCTTTGCGTCTGCTGGCTGAGTTGCGTGACTAATTGTTTCTCAACATCCACTTTCAAATCCTGAAGCTCAAGCTCCATCTCTCTCTTTTTGTCAGTAAGTTTCTTTATCTGCTCCTTAATGTCTAAAATCTCCATCTCTTTGGAGGCCAAAAGTCTCAATTTATCTGATAGTTCGGATCCTGACATGGCTGGCTCTATTGACCTCGAATCTATCTGAGAGCTCTGCTGCCTCGTTGGAGTCACCGGGCTCTTCAAAGATGTGGAGCCAGGATCCGAGTTTCTCGAAGGTAAAGGCGACAGCAGCGTTTGACTCGTTGGTATTTTCTTTGATGGTGTTGGCGTTATAGTGGAAAGCCCAGAACCTGGCTCAACAGTCTCTAACAGTGTATCAACATTTGATGTAATTGGCGTATGTGTTGTTTGAGCTTGCAGTTGCGCGTGTGCCACTATCTTTGTTCCGGAAGAAGAAGATGAAGACGAGGTAGAAGATGAGAATTGCGGCTGATGCAAGGTTCCTCCTCCTACACCTGCACCTGCACCAAACACGTTCAAACCAAGGTTGATCCCCATCTTTTTGCCACTTGGAGGTGGCACTGGTGAGCTTGGTGAGGAATTAGTAGTAATACTCAGCGTTCTGAAGTGTCCTCTTTTGATAGGAGACCGGGACCCAGAATCTATAGTGGACGATCTGCTCTTAGTTGGGGCCGCAGAAGAGGCTGGTGCTGGAGTCTGTGTAAGTTCTGCACTCTCTAAGTTCAGAGCTGGTACATCTCGCCTATCAACTTGAACTGGTGCTGGAGATGCAGTCCTGCTAGCTGCACCGGACGATGAGGACGAGGACGATAGAATTGGGTGCAACGGATGCTGCTGGTTCTGTTGCGAAGCGTTCGTGCCGGACATGGGCAATTGGTGCTTATCTGATGCAGTGCGCGGTTCCCTTATGTGGGGGAAAAACAATAATTGCTATTAGTTCCCCTGTTAGCTAGTAAATGGGAATTGTAAGGGTCAATTGGCGTTAGAGGTGTGAAGAACGTGGATGATGGAAGTGAGGTAAACAAGACAAATTGGTGCTTCAAACTGAAGACCTTTTTTAATTCCTTTTTGGAAAGCGCCTTCTTTTCTTGTTTTTTTGCGTCGATTCGCGTCCCTCCTTATGCGTCGATCGGCGTATAGTGATTAGTACAAATCTACAATACATTTCAAAGTATGAAGTTATAATCGATAAATATCGAAGGACTGAAGCCCGGCGATGCATGCAATCTTTACTTAATCAGACCATTTTATAAACTACTTGGGTCTATCAGCAAGCTGACCATCGCACCGTAAAAGTTTTGATTCAGCTTGGTCACATACGATCCAGCATAGGCCTCCTGTCTGATGGCTAGTCAAGTCTACCTCTCTCACGCTAACAACATTCCTGATTTCCGTTGGGAACACTATCGTTGTCCATAACTGCGGAGTGTATTTCGGTTCCTGCCGGTTTAGGGCAACTGTATCCTTCTTGAACCGGAACAAATAAAGCGTATTCCAGCTGATTCCAGCAAAGATATTGGGACTAATCTTTACGAGTCGCCTGACATTGCAAGTTTCAAAAAGTTTCTCAGCAACAAACGAAACTGTTCCGTTGTCACCAACAATCCTTCTCAAGTATCCTAGACAGTTCCCTAGAATGCCAACTATCCCCGTTTCCCCTTGTGAATGTAAGTTGCCGAATGAGATCAATGAATTGTCATTTTTCATCAAGGTAATATCTACTTTGATTCCTCGAAAACTTTCCACAACTTCAACACAACAGATTTTATTTTGGCAAAATAAATATATCGCTTGGCCACCGGAGACAACCAGCTCTGGACGTCTCATTCCAGATTTTGCATCAGAAGACAACTTGACTAGCTTGTTATTAGCGTCAATTCCCATAACAAATAGCGCATGGTGACATTCACCAGCTGCCGGTGTAGCAGTTATTTTATCATTCACAGACACAAGTATGCCAAACATTGAAGAGGATTCATCCAATCGACAGACAACAGATGGAAGATCGACAATTTCTAGCTGTCTAGCATCTACTGGAAACTCATCGACCAACTTCAAAGTCAAGTAGTCGACAAGCATGATCTTGTTGTCATTACAACAAACAAGGTAATTTGTTTTGTAACCCTTCACAAACCTCAAGTTCCGAACTCTTCCTGTTATGTGTAAACTGTAAAAGTCATGCACAGGTCTGAAACTTATGAGTCGCATCTTTGCATTCCAGCAATCAACTAACATCCCCCTTGTTCCAGTCATTAAATAAGAATTGGATGTAAACGGTAAAGGAGTCACGGAAACAATACATTTTAAAAATTTTGATAACTCTATCAAGAAAGAACAGTTTGGGTTAAAACCCAGCATGTAATTTTCGGAAACGAGGCTCACAAACGAGACGATTTCAGAAGGTAACCTGAAGACTGATGTCGGCTTGGTAATATTCTCTTGATATAGAAGCAATTCATTTTCAGAAGTGGAAACCATAAAGTTTCCGTTCGTTAAGATAGTTGATGCAATAACTGTAGACGATGACGGTTTCTCGTATATTTTTTCGTTGCAATTATTGGCTTTTGAAATAATCCGTACTTGATTACTGTTAGCGATGACAATACTCCATTCTCCGTCACAATAATGGCCAGATAGAAACTCCATGGTTTCTAGTTGATTAACATAGAGGTTGTAGTCAAGAGATATAGATCTAGAATCTCTGACTGACAATATCATTACATAGCTATCACTAAGGGCTGTGATAAACTTGTTGGAATCAAGATGAAACCTTAAAAAGGGGGATTCCGTTTCAATATAGTCAACCAATAAATCATTATCCATTAACAGGATTCTGTTATCCTTAACCTCGACCTTGATCTCATCAGTGGTTCGAAGCACGTTTGTGGACTTAACAAAAGCCATGCGTTCCAAGTGATAGTAAACTGTGTCGCCGTTAATGTCCTTCAAGACAATCAAATTATTATCTTCATCTATAGTCAGCTCAACACAGGGAAACGGAATATCCACTTCCTTAATTTCCAAGTCCTCTATTCCCAAACCCCTTTTCCTGATGGTGGTAAAAGAATCGTTGGTAGAACATGTAAGAAATCCATCTGGAAGCTTCTGATAGTGGGTCAAGTTATTTGATAGTTCAACTAATGCATTCTCACATCGCTGTATATAGTGTGGATCCATATTCCTGGTATCTGATAGCAAAAATCTATTCTGTTTCAAGATGGCATACATCTTGATACTTTTCCTTTTCCTTCTTAGCCTAAATACCACAGAATTGGATATATCAGAAGAAGCTAGGTATTTACCCGGGGCTACTCTGATTATACTATGGGCAATGGTTAATTTTCCCAATTCTGATAGGTTTATTTTGTAATTATGGTCAATTTGTAGATGAATCACAGTTCCACAATCGTCCATTACCAATATCTCGTTTCGGTTGATCCTGAAAGAAGTCAGAATTGCACTCTCTAGTGAGCAAACCTCATACATATAAAAGTTAATCGCGTGAAGCTTTTTATGTTCCTTGTAAAGGTGCAAAGCTTCTAAAGAACCGATGTAAATCTTGTTGGAAAAGAGTAGGAACGTGTTCTCGTCAATGAAGACCATCGTGTTGATGTTGTAGTCACAAATATTGGAAACCCCTATAGTTTCATCGTAAGGTAAACCTCGACTACTTGCCTCTTTTTCTTTAAGCTCAATCCTTGAGTCTGACCCAATTGTATGGAGTAGGATATAAGAGCCTTCAGGTGATTTTTGAGGCAATAACTTAGCGTAATGAACTATCCTCCAGAGCCTTAGGTCAATTGTTGGAGTCTTTTCGTTAACAACTAAACGACCAGCTTCGACAGAGATAAACGAGAATCGAGGTGAACTATAACCCAAAAAGGCACCACACCTTTCATATAGTACCGGCACCCATTCTTCAATCTCTCTTTCCTCTAAGTTTGGACCATTGAATCTTAATCTGTGAAGACTGTAGCTGTGTCTATCTTCAACCTTAACTCCTAACAAGAGCGAGGTATCGTTCTTAAGTATCATTAGAAACCCATTGCTAACTTCATAAACCATAGACACTGGGCTTTCAATCGATAGCTCAATCGAGTCGATTTGATCAAAATTTCTTGTAGGGCTGAAAACTTGGAACGCAGAGTACTTAAAAACAAAGATGAGACCTTTAAAAAGGAAGGACCTCACCAAAGCTGGGGGAGATTCATCAAGGAACGGAGTGGAGTCCAATGAGAACCCATCCATGTTATTCATTGCTATCCCTCGTCACCTCAGTCCCACGCCCCATCGTACTGCTCCTATAACAAATCGATGAAGAGCATCATTTGAGTAAGCTGTAGTGTACTGTAGTCTGTACTGTATGGATGGATCAACACATGACAGACGCGCCGCCGTCCTGAAAACTTTCCATCCATTTTATTTTTGATGCCATTGTATCTTTTTGACTTTCCATATTCTATATAGGTTGCTGTGTCTCTAAGCACTTCGAATCCCTACAAATGTCATTCTTAACTGCAATTCAAGAAACTAGGTTATCGAAAAAGGATGGAAGTGTAATCTCCCAAACAACTGGGCAGACAGAAAACATACAGCCAACTCCACAGTTCGTGATCAAGACCAAGATACAGACCCCATATAAGACCCACCCTCCAGGTACCAAGCTGTTTATAAACGTCTGCTCCAGTCCATTGCTACCCCTTCCAGACTTTGATGATCCGAAGAAGAAACTTTCAACAAGAGATGATCAGTCGAATTTTGATCTGGGAAAAGTGTTCCCCTTGATTGCAAACAACAGTTGGGAAATCCCCATCTTAACTTCACCCAGCATCAGGGATGGTAAGGATAAGAAGGGTAGTCCATCACTTATAGTAGACTGTGTGATAAATGCCAAGGCTAACGATTGGTGCTTACAGAATGAAACTTTGAAAAAAATACTGATCGAATGGTGCTTTGATGCAGTTGAATTCTTGGTTGATGATACATTTATTGTGGATCGTGATTCATACATCTTACCAAAAAGAACGTCGATGGGGTATCCTGTTGAAATAACAGTTACCAATTCCTCTTTAGAGGTTGGAAATTCGAATGTGAATGAATTGAACGACAAGCTAGAAAAAAACGATGCGTTGGCAATATTGGAGGCGAAAAGATACGAGGAAGAAGAAGGTCATTTGACTGAGTTAAACACAGGCACGCTTCCTAACATATTTTCCATTACTGGGTCATCAAAGGACTCTAAAGAAAGCAGTTCAGAAAGCAGCAAGCCTAAGTTAATTGAAGTTATAGACGATGCCGAGCCAGCCAAAGAAACTAAACCCGAAAAGAATACTATGAAGGAGGCTACAGTGAAACCTTCAAAGCCCTTAATTGAGGAGATTGTCGATGTTGAGAAAGTTGATCTCCCTGCGTATGAGGAAGTCTCTTTGCAACCAGGTGATATCAAGGCTGACTATCGATTCCTATATACTGCTTATTCCGAATCGATCGATGCATCGGACTACGATTTGAAATATGACGTTTCTAAGAGCTCAATTCGGGTCTCGAGCAAAAGTGATGCTTTTCCTCCTAAATCATTTACATTTTCTAAGAACAAAAATGTGTCTGATGATGATGATATGACAGTGGTGTCCTTCTACGTTCAACCAGAAAAGAAGTTGTATATTTTTGTAAAATAGACAGGTACATAGATTAACCAAAATAGAAAAAAACGCTACAATAGAATATCGACGCGTCGATTTGTAAGCAAAGATTTAAATTTTAGGTCTTCCACGGCGGGCGCTCGTCGATTTTTTCAATTTTGCAGTCTGTTTTGGCCGTCCGGCTTTTCTGGCATGCCATTTCGGTTGATTCCATATATATTTTGAGCTGTTACAACTTCCTGCTTCTTCCTCTTCCTTTCTCTTCCTTCTTTTCCGGTCCTAGAATCTGTATGCTTCAGGTGGTACCTTTTTTGACTCGTCATGTTTGATTTGGGAAAAATATACCAGGATTTCGTTGAGGAGTTCAGCTTCAACCATTTTTTCAGATTGGTTATTATTATTGGAGGATACATCTTCTTCAGACAGAGGGCCCTCGACTTCATCAAGACCAGAAAGCTTAAGAACCAGCTAGAGGAGGATAACAAGCGTAAGGCCGAAGGTTTAATTGAGAGACCTGAAGATTTCGTCGAAGTGACTCCTATGGAAAAGAGTGAAAAGGCCTGGGGTTGGGGTAAGACTACCAGAAAGAGAGTCAAGGCACAAGAGAAACTCTTTGAGGAGAAAGTTGAGGAGCTTGCCCTGCGTGCAAAGAATAAGGGTGGGTATGATAGTGATGATGATTTGAACGATCTTCTTCAGGATTGAGATGAAAGAAACAACGATTGTTTCACCCCCTCCAGCTACTGCGCATATTAGATATCGATCTCCCGATTCTAATTAATTACTTCAAGCACTTTATATAATAGTATTTTTTTTCTATAGATATTTGTATCATTATTATAGCGTTTTGCATGGTTTTTTGCCTTGAATTAATCTTAATATAAAACTCATCAATCTTGTAAGGCAAAAGAAATCGGGATTCGAAATTCGGATCAAGGAATCGTCGTCGTCGTCGTCGTCGCGACGATTTAGCACCTAGAGAGAAAAAAATACGATTAACCAAAAAATTTTAATGCCTGTCAGATCAAACGAACAATGCTACACTTTTAAGATATAGCTTGAAACCGTTCCGACGAGTCATTTTAAGTGGGAAAGACCATAGAAGATGAGTTTTAGAGACAAGGGAAACCGTGTGTTACTTCCGTTTGGTTTGGATTACGCAGACATTGCACAGGTTTCCTCTTCTGATGAGTTGAAGTATCCTCTACCTATTAACGGACCAATAACCAAACTTGAAGAGGAATCGGCCAAACAGTTCATCAACTTTGCAGATCTGATGAAAGATAGCTCTTTTTACACAGGTACTTTAGAAAGTCTCACTTCAGAAAATAACAAAAACACTTATTTGGAAGGTGGTGTGAACGACGGCTTGAAGAGATACTCCGACAGATACAGAAAGAAGATAAAAGTAGGTAGATCCATCGATGAACACCCGTTCATAACCGAATTCTTTCCTGAAGAGTTGCACTCGGTCATAGTTGGTAAATCAAAAAACAGCAAAAAGAAGTCTTTGGCTCTTTCAAGTTACTCTAAGGGTGTCAATAAAGATGTCAGTGATCTGATAAAGCTGAGTGAGGAGGACAAACAGAAGAGTCTGATGGAAAGACTAAACAACGTTGAAGAAAATGATGAAGAAAATGAAGTGGATGCTGAAGAAGAGGAAGAAGATGATGAATTTGAAGAAGATGAAGATGATGATTATAATGCTGAAAAGTACTTTGATGATGGTGATGACTACGGTGATGACGATAATGATGGGGGAGATGAAGAGGCTGCATTCTAGTAATTCAAAAGGAACTGTGTTATTAGCTTTCAACCATTTGTATATTAGATTTCTATAATATAAACTATATGTTTTAAAAAAGTTTTGATTTTTTTACATTCACCGGTAGTTATTTATAGTTTTAAAGTATTTTGTAGTCTAAATTTCCACAAATGCCCTAACTAAAACACAAAAATATTGTTTAAATTATATATTTTAATCATTATTGTTGATTTCCCTTATGGAAGAAGTTCCACGCAATTAATAAGAGTGCTTGACTCAGTAAATACAATAAAAAAAGCTGTTCCGGTGTCAATAGTGAATAGCACACAATAAAAAAAGCAAAATAAACCGATTATCCCAAAATTCAAGTTCCAGTTTTTATATTCCAATTCAATTTGATTAAAATCTACCCAAATTTTTCCTTCTAATCTGTGAATAAGAAGGACTGCTTGGCTCCCTCATCAACTTCTGTCTGAGACTTTCAGACGAAGGAGACGTAGGGCTGTCTATAGACGGTGATCCTAAGAATTCACTAGGCGTTGGTGCAGTCACAAGCAGATTCTTTTTTTGGTCTGAAAAATCGATTTCAAAACGAGGTTGATTTTTGCTTCTTCTGCTTAATGGGGAAGGAGAACCCCTAGGTGAGTTTGTTAAGGAGCTCGGGTTTTCAAACAGGGAGTTTTCTAATGGTGTCAATGGGATGAAATGTGCTGGTGGCTTTGGAGGTGTTTGTGGAGGAGTAGTTTTAATTTTTCTGGTGAACACATACGTATTTTCTTTATTCATTTGATTCAAGTTCTCTGACTCTGCAATTTGATCATTTTGTGATATCTTTGGTAGTGGCTTTCCTCTGAAACTTCTTCTCATGGAAAGCAGCTCATCCTCTTCAATCACTTCCATGTCGTCGCTATCACTCTCGTTTATCATCTTCGTCGGTGAGCTGCTACTAGTGGATGATCTAAATATAACTTTCTGTCCTACTTCAAAACTATCGATATCGGACTCTTTATTGCTTGGCTTAGAGGCAGATGACATCTGTCTACTGAATGGAGACCTATGCATTGGTGTTGTTATGTTGATTGGTTTCTCCTTTGAAGTTTTGTTCATTTGATATTGCCCATCGTCACTAATTTCTAAGTCGCCATCCTCTGAGTCAGAAGCTGACTCTTCATCGCTTGAGTCTGCAAATAGCTTTTTGTGGAAATCCGTGTTTTGAATCTCCAGGTCCAATTTGTTGATATGATCAGACTGGTAACCTTGGAAGCTTGAGAGACCTTTGCTGAATATCGAAGGTAGATTGATACTGTAAGCATTATCCATCAACTTGGACATCCACCCTTTCTGCTCCCGTGAGTCATCTTCTTGATTTTTGACACCTTCTTTCTTTGTAACTGGGGTTGATTTAAGTTGCTCCTCTCTTGGAGCATCCAAGTCCGGTAAATCGATGGAGAGCTGCGGAACTGCAGAAATAAGTGACATTTTAGGCTTGTATGAGCCATCAGCCCTGGCACTTGCCATTGACCTGTTAAACTTGCTGCCTGTACTCATCATCATACTACTTCTCAATGTGTTTTCAACCTGGATTGGAACCGATGTAGCTGCCGTATAGTAAGTCATCTCCAAGAACACCTTACCTGCAGGTTTACCGTTGTACTCAAGAGTGTGCCAGTTGTCATAACCTTCTTTAACAGACCTACGCAATGCAGGCGTAAAATCAATCTCCGCCTTGCACACCATTTCAGAATCTTTTTTCTGCTGGTGGTAGATGCAAAAGGTCATCGTTGTGTCTTCAACATTGTCTAAGGAGAACCAGAACTCTTCATCAAACACCGGGTTCTGGCCACCTCTTGGAATAACCCTGGTTCTTTGCACTTGATCTTGGATTCTTGCAACACAATAGGGCGACTGCTTATCAAGCTTACGTCTGTTCGGTAAGTCATAGGCTTTTGAAACCACAACCACTAGTTGGTTCCCTGAACATTTGAATTTCGTTGTTGTGTCCATCGTATTAGACATAGACATCGTTGATCTTGTTTTTTAGTCTTGCAAGAGACTTATAACAGTTCTGTAATTAAATAATGTAAAATTATGGAATCAATATCGATCTAATAGTATTTTAGACTCAATAAGCGTGGAGTAAGGCGAAAGAAAATAAAACACGATCGGTACTGAAAAAACCAGCCATCTCTGATCCGAATTTGTTTACTTTTATCCGATATAGGAAATGTAATTACTTCGTGGCGCGTTGGCTTAGATTCAGAATGGGTGGCTGAAGAAGGGCTTGTGGCTATGTCTAGATTATGTCATCAATGGAGATATGTGCCTTGAGAGTTCACATAACTCAAGCATGGGGAGATAAACCACTTTAATGAAACATTTACCTTACTGCGGTTCAAATCCCTTATAAAACAGGCGATAAACTGGTTGATATCACCGCTTATGACGTCGTCATACACTTCAAAATACTGGAAGACTGTTTTCTTATCGTCTAGTGGAAGGCCGATATTATCTGCCAATGAAAGGGATATTATCATCCAGGATGGCATTGGGTTGTACCAAGGAGATTACAAATTGATAGACTATCAGCGTGGTAGATGCTATCTTACAAACAGAAGAATTATATACATATCAGAGGTTATACCAACTATAAATAAAAGAAGCGCTCAAAGGAGCGTATCTTTAGATTTGTTACAAATTGACTCTATTGAACTGTACAATGGGTTTTTGAAATCGAGTCCTAAAGTGATACTACACATGAAACCCATAACTGAAGAGAGCCATGAGTCATCTCACGAAGTACCGCACAAGTTTCACGAAATTAACTGGGTTTGTCCAATTTGTTACTTCTCCAACGTCATCAAGTCGACTGACGTCTCTAAACTACAAAACGATTGGTCACTACTCCCTCGATGTCAAACATGCGGCATGAAAGCTGAGAGGAATCAAATCGAAAACCTCATCGACGAATCAGCGACCCCCATATCCAACAACAAGGCTGACATTGATTTGCTAACTTTTGATGGGTCTCAATGCCCAAAGTGCACATTCATAAATCACCCTAGCATGACAGATTGCGAAATGTGTGGCACTCACTTGGTCTCCAGTGACCTGCCCCCAAGTTTGATGAAGAAGGTGCTGGACCACAGCAACTACGATGAGGGTAAATACCAAGGGCTTTTAATTGAAATTGAGCAATATTCTACTCCGGAGTCAATTGACGAGTCAATAATCAAGCTCAGCTTTAGAAACGGTGGGTATTCTAACTTTCACAGTAAGCTGCTCAGTGCTATTGAGCAATGCAAGTGGGAGAAAAATCAGTCTGAAAACACAATCAACAAAGGTGCAGTCAAGTTGTCCAAGAGCGATCTGCCAGAAGGTCAAATCTCTTCGAGAGACTTGACTGAACGTGTTGCGCAAAAAAGCAAGGCGTCCGATAACGAAGTGGCACCAAGCATTGGAATCCATGGATTGCAAACTTACAATTCAATGAAGAGTTATGAAACTTCACTTTTGTTGAACAATTCTTTGCAAGATTTGGAAAACTTGATGTCAAAGGGCAAGGAGTTGATTAATTTGTCACAGTCCTACCAAAGGATATTGATGAACTCTAAACAGTCCACAGAACAGATAGATGAAAACGTGGCTTTGTTGCATAATTCCAAGAACTCCATAAAAATTTTGGATAACATTATCACCAAGAATGAATTTTCAACCAGCTACACCAACTCTACCAAGTTGACAGGGTTGTTAAACTTGAAGAAAGGTTCCAAATACGATAAAACCACCAAGTCTGGACTACCTTCTTTGTACATTGAGGAATTATCCAGACAAATCTACGAGTTCTTAATTGATGAGAACATTCTCGATAAGAACAATGGGCTAATAACATTGTATGAGTTGTATTCTATATACAACAAAGCGAGAGGAGTCGATTTAATTTCCCCGATGGAAGTATACGATTCAGTCTCGATATTCGAAAAATTAAACCTCAATTTAAAATTGACCCAAATTCCGTTAACATCTATGAACAACAAGAATGCATCAGAGAGGGGAAAGATTTACATAATCAGCAAAAAGAAAGTCACCTCGAACTCGCTATCTACGAAGCTGCTTGCCCTATTATCTAACAACGAGCTAACTGGATTATCAATTTTACAAATCCAAGCCCAGAAAGACTTTAACATGAACTATTTGATCATTCAAACAATATTGAATAACATGCTCGCCGAAGGCTTAGTGGTAATTGATCAAAGGCTACAAGGTGAATTTTACTACCCTAATAGAATAACGAGCTTCAAATGGCACGATTATTTACAAGGTGATGATCATGGTGAAGTCACTCCAGTTGAAGAACAATCTACTAAGAATGTCAAAGAGTACAGAATAGGCGATGATTTGTACAGCATGGCTATTCAGAAGAAGATTGGATCCATTAAAATGACAGCATCCGACCAAAGCGTTTCAGCATCGTTTAATAACGATCAGCAGTTATATTTTAATAAGTCCCGACTAGATGAGTTGAAAGACTTGGATTTCTCGTAAACACAGGATATATATATCTATATGGACACGAATTTAATATACGATACGACATGAATTTAATAATAATAAATAAAACCTATTAATTTTAGTAAATATCGTAAATGAGTGTAAGAGTTGGTCATTAAAAGGAATCTGAATGAAAAAAAAGGAAATATTAGAATGTCTAATAAAGTATACCAAAAACAAACCAAAAATAATAATTCATCCGACGCATGTGGGAAAAAGAAATTATGTCAGTCTTCCAGGGTCGATCTGTACTTCAATCCTGATGAATTGGAAGTTAAGTTACCTTTAGTTTGGGCGTAGACGTTTTGAGCAGCGATGTTTGGATTAGAATAGCCTTGAGAATCGTTCTCGTTGTTCATTGAAGCCAGCATTATCTTGGGTAATTTTTCGATCTGCTCGATGACAAAGTTCTTTTCAATGTTGAACAGATCATCATCCTTTCTGTCTGTGCTAAATCCTTTTAAAAATACCAATAGCTTCTCTCTATTCTTTACCAAAATGTCAGTGATAGCTTTGGTTTTTCTGGGGTTTGCAATGAAGATCTTGAACACATCGAACGATTCCAATTGTACATTCTTGGATTTGTCACCTAGCAAGATCATAACCAACTTTAAGTTGTGTGGCGAATTCACGTATGTGGTCATTAGAACGTAGTTTGGCTTATCTAAGATCAACTGGGACAACAACTTGATGGACCGTCTTTTGGTCACGTAGTTTTTTGATGTGATTAATTTGTTGATGTTCTCGATGAATCGGCTCAGGTTACGAACAAAAAATTCGCTCACCACTTTCTTATGTATCGTTAGTAGATCGTACAACGTCATGAAGGATTCGGTCGACGTTTCAAACGATCCGTACTCACAGTACTCAAAATATTTCCAGAATATTGGTTCGTTCAATAGGAACCTGGTGACTTGCTCGTACTTTATAAGTTCCCTGAGCATAGATCCCGTATTTATCGATATCTCTGGGTTTTCTGGTCCTCTCATCAAACAGAGTAAAGCCTTCGGTCTCAATAACAAATGATCAACAGTTGGAGATCGAGTTCCAATTTTTCTTCTTAACAACGAACTAAATAAAAACGTCACAACCTTCCTAGAATCAAATTCAATGTTTGGTAAATTTTGAATCAACAAATATATCGAATCGGTAGCATAAACTTCCAACGCTAACTGGCCAATTTGGTCAGGTTGCGATTCGTTCAAATTCCCGTTGAAACCTTCTTCACCAGTCAAAATGTTCTTGATGCTTGTGAGATATCTGGATACTTCATCTTGCGCTTTCTTCTTATCGCTGGTTGTGTCAAGCTTTGTGATTTGTTCGTTCATCGCACGAACAAGCTCAGCAGGAGTCTTGGGATTTCTTTTGAATAAAAAAGCCATCTTGGACCAAGTACTATTGACCTAAAGCTCTATAGCGCTGGAGAAATAAATTGATATTTAAGTGCTTCTTCTAATAGCAAAATAAGATTAGAGTAGGCAAACTGAGGATTAAAAATTGAATGAGTCGAGTTGCTTTGCAATGTACTTCCCAGCCGGGGTAATTTTAAAGATAAAGAGTACCAAGAAGCAGGCTCCATAGAAGTTAAAGAAAGTGGCTTGAAACGAGATTGAAAGGGACAAAGAAACGTCTACATCAGATCGGTATGGGTGCTGCAATTTAGTATGTATAATGTATTATATAATCCATTTTTATTGGTGTAAGGTTGTATTGTGCCTTGAATGATTAATCTTGATTCTTGAAACAAGTACGTCGATCGACTCTAAATACGGTCGATTAAAAGTGCTGTTGTGGACATTGGACTCTGGCCGCTGGCGTCCAAAGTGGCAGAGTCCAGACTGAGTCCCCGCAAACTTCGGACAAATCAGGAGCCGAGCATTGCAATCAACAACGTTGCACAGCGTCCCTCCCTTTGCACCCCACCATCGTCCCTCCTTATTCCCGGGGACCCCCAGTATTGTTCACTTGTGGCACCCCGCCTTTAAAGCTTCAATATCACCAGACTTGGTGTTGAATCAAGATAGATTTCAATACACTATACTAGATTAAAGGGATATAAAGAGGAAGTGTATGATCATAGTGGAATTCCTGAAGTTGAAATGCAGAGCCCTGATTTCGTTTTAGGAGCCGATAAGTACGGCCAATTATGCGGGACATCCCGGCGTGAGGATCAACCAAGATGCACGCCGTCCGTGTACATTGTACCTGTCTCCCACTCCCAGTCCCTGGTGTAGGTACGCTCTTCCGTTGGCCCAGACTCTAGGAGTCTAGAGTCTAGAGGCCAGAGCTCACGTATCATACGTGGTAGGAAGATCACCAGGGACGGAAACGGAGTTAGAGCAGCAGCGTGTTCGAGTATCTTTCCGTTTTAGGCCCCCCGATACTATCTTCCTACCCCAGAGTTTACCAGTATAGATATGATTTTTTGACAAATAAACAAAAAAAAGCTGTAGGGGAATTTGGTCAACACAAGTGAAGTATATCTTAAACTCGGAGGTTTCATAAACGGATCCTGAGCGATATATGCTCCTAGCCCTGTATAATTTACACCCTGTTTGTTCTGGACCAACTGGGGGTGCAACATCAGCTGCTGCGCGTCCCGCATACGTCCCCAGATGGTGGGTATATAAATGTCTGGGGAAATCATCTCTCTCGTGTTTTTCCTGGTATTTTTCGATTTCTCTGCAACTCCCTTAAGACATATAATCTTCTATCTGATCTTTTTTAAATATACTATATAATATATTATCATGACAGTGGAATACAGAAACGAATGCGATAGCCTTGGAAGAATCGCGGTTCCTGATGATAAATACTGGGGGGCCCACACCCAGCGTTACCTAAAGAACTTTGAAATCGGAGAAAAGCAAACAGAGAAACTTCCATTCGGTTTAATCACTGCTTTTGCCACTCTAAAGAAAGCGATATCTAATGTTAACAGCATCAATAAGGACTTGAATCCATTCTTAAATTCCGCTATCCAACAGGCTTGTGATGAAATTGTGAATGGCCAAATATCACCTGACAACTTCCCACTAGGGCTATATCAATCAGGATCCGGTACTGAAACAAACATGAATGTTAACGAAGTCATCGCTAATAGATCAAACGAAATTTTGGGTGGTTTTAAAGGTACAAAGCGTCCAGTCCACCCTATCGACCATGTTAACATGTCTCAATCCTCCAACGATACATTTTCCACTGCCTTGACAATAGCCACCATGTTGGAGCTAGTCCATTGTTTACTGCCTTCATTGGAGATTTTGAAGGATGCTCTCGATACGAAAGCGAACCAGTTTGACGATATAGTCAAGATTGGGAGAACCCATTTACAAGATGCGCATTTGATGACACTGGGACAGGAATTTAAAGCGTTTTCACAACAAGTTCAGTTCTCAATGGACAGAATTCGTTCAGTTTTCCCACGTTTAAAGCTTTTACCTCAGGGTGCCACAACCATTGGCTCGGGATTTAACACAAAAGCCAGTTTTGCTAATCAGGTTGCCTCTGAAATTTCAAGAATTACAGGTATTGACTTCAAATCTGCGCCAAACAAGTTCGAAGCCATTTCCACTCACGATTCAATTTTGGAATTGTCCGGTGTATTAAACACCATCGCTGCGTCGCTATTCAAGATCGCCAACGATATCAGATTGTTAGGTTCTGGTCCAGCCTGTGGGTTCAACGAGCTTATATTACCTAAGAACGAGTCCGTCTCTTCGTTGGTTCCAGGTAAATTCAACCCAACGCAATGTGAAGCTCTCACAATGGTTTGCTCTCAGGTCTTTGGAAATCAGACAACTATTACAATGGGTTGTGCCTCCGGTCAATTGCAACTCAACTCGTACGGACCTATCATTGCCAAAAACATCTTGAACTCAATCAAGCTATTGTCCGACGGTTGCAAGTCGTTCTCAAACTTTTGCATCAAGGATATTCAAGCAAACGAGGCATCAATCAACAGCATGGTCAACTGCTCGCTATTCCCCTTGGCCTCGTTGTTACAGCCTAAATTTGGAACTGCCGTTGCCACAGAGGTGGCTACAAAGGCATTCGATAACGGCATCTCTATTCAAGAAAGTGCACTTGAATTAGGAATCTTCAAAGATGCAAAGGAATTCAGTGACCTAATTCACTCCAAGGAGGCTGTTGAACCACACCCTTAGACAGTTTTACTTGCAGACTGTATAGCACCATAGCTTTTTTTTCTTCTGGTTGTTTGTTGGTTGAAAATCTAAAATTTTGAAAATTATAATGTCTCTTTCGTGCTTTCCTGGATATACAATTTGAGTTTACCATATTTTCTTTTCTTAAAATCTCTATCTGTATGTTCATCTTGTATAACACAAGTTGCTTGTAATTAATTCATCTCCATAGTGCAATATTTGAGATAAAGAATATAAGACCAGAAACCAGAATGGGTCCCTGTGAGCGTAATCTAAAATCTGAGTTCGGATGAACTTCAAGTTCTACTTGGTGATTATGTAATATATTATAAATAAGACGGTGAATTTTTTTTTGCTCCGAGAGAAAAATGTAAACAAGCAAATAAAAAGAGACTGTCTCCAAGGAAGTGAACAAGTACTACTCGTTTTCATGGTTTCTCTTCGTCATCACATCAGGTAACAGTACAGTGGGTATGCCATACAGTCAAGTATTGAATGAGATCGTGAATGGCGGCTAGACCTGTCCAGAAAACTATGTGACAAGAACAAAGTTTATATCGATGTGATTCGATTTTCTTTCTATGCAACAACCCAACTGGATCCCATACATGTTGATGACTCTATACCATAGGAGCTTGCTGACTTTGTGACACACATTGGTTGCATTATGAATGGAACGTACATTGGTTGATTGTTGGTTGGAATTTCGATGGTTCGTAAGGTTGCTGACAGTCTGCGCTTAGATTACTCTGGTTCACAGTTGCCAGCCACTGCTATGTGGGGAACGCAATTGAAGCCAATGGCTTATTTGATGAGTGCTACAAGGCCTTTAAAACTACGGGAGAAAGCCTCAGGTAGTCTGATTGAAATGGTGTAGTTTTCATTACTCCTCAAGTTGAGCTTCGCCTAGTCAGACTCTAAATCTCAGATGTTGATTATGTACTATAAACTGAATGCAAACTTGAAACTGTGAAGCTGAGTATTGATGGATCACAGTGCCGTGTGTTTGTTGTACGTCAATTTATCAGCACTAACAGAAGGATTATACAATGTTTCTAAAAGAATGTCTGCCGCAACGATAGGACGTTTCTGTGGATGGGATTTTTTTAAGTGTCAAAATGTTGTTCGATGGCAAAAATCGATTGAACAAACGGTGTCAACTTTTAGGATTGCAATGAATCTTTTCCTAGATCGTGTGTTGCTAAGTAGGTTCTCCTGCAAGGACGCTAAAACTATGTGAACTATTTATAATGAATTTGTGACCATTCAAAACAAGAACTGATAATGATTACGTTGGATGTTACGAGATCCCAGAAACTCAGATAGATCAAAATTTTATACGTTCTAGTCTCTCTGCTGTTATGTCGGAATCTAACAGTCGAGTTCTAATCAAAATGAAGTCAAAGTTATTGATTGAGGAATTGGTATGAGAGGAATGAAATAGCATAGTATCTATAATAGAGGAGTTTGTTTGGTGATGCCTCACTAAAAAATATAGTGGACGATATTGTGCATTGTAAATGGACTCTCATGCAATGAACGATGATTGTTATTATGAAACTGTTGAAGGCTATTACTGAGTGTTTATTAAACATAATCGTTATTGTCTCGTAATTAGGTGAAACAATTGCTGTTAAGTGTTCATTATGGCCCCTATATCCTCCATGAAAACAAATTTCTGGATTTTACTACATCTTCGTTGGCATTGGTTCAGATTTGTTTGCTTGGACTGATAAATTGATCTTTCTGGTAACGTATTGATGAAATTAAGCTGTGGAGTTGCTAATAATGTGGTGGCTAGCTATCTATATTTAAAGGATCTATCGTCTTAATGAAATGTTGTCAAGACTTTGAGCAAGCAAATGTTCCAAACCGTCGGTTTTGGTGGTTGATGGTGAGACTAAAGAAGATGCTGTCCCCTTATCATTGGTATTGATATACTTTAAACGATTGATCTGGAACTCTCTTGCTTACTTACTTATTCTCTGAACCCAATGCATCCTTCACTGATAGCCGGTAGAAGTTATTCATGCATGCTCTGTTGTTTGGTTCTTTTCCTATACCAGAATCGACTACTGAACAATATTTTCTTCCATTATCGATGACTAAACTAACTTGTTAAACTATTCCTTGAAGCTAAGTCGCCAGATTCGTTGACAGATATGTTGCTGCACCAGAAGCTCACCTCGACGGCACTGGATTTAAAGTTCAACAATTTCAAACCGATAAAATTATTGATAATTATGTTGATCACAGACCTGAGCTACGGTATGCAAAGATGGATCCCCCATACTTCTGGAGTGGTGTAACGGAATAATGTGCGAAGTGGAGAGTTTTATTGTGAAAATTCCTTTTGTCTGAAGCTGTGGCTAGTGTTGAATTTTTGATCAGTCGATCTCCATTTTCTATTATCGACCTTGATATTCGGCTCTGGTGTTGGAAACATCGGTTTCATGATTCCTCTATTTTACGCCCTTTGGTTTTTTGTGTTGTTCCCACATTCTAGTAGGATGTCGATCATCCAACTTCTGTGCTTCTACTCTTCTCCAGTGCTCATCAAAAGGTGTACAAGGTGTCTAATGCAATTTCAAACCCGAATTCTTTTGTCAAATTAGGTTAAATTCTGTGGAACTGTATTCCTGCGTCGGTCATCAACAGAAGGTATCCCATAGTTGTCATCTACTAGTGAACTGTTATCCACCACTGTCAATTGATACAGAAATGACTGGTGGTTCCTCTGATGTCGATGTTGCGTGTGTAAGTCTTCTTGATTCAGGTATATTAAATTTTCTGGTGGCCTAGAGATGGTGGCGTTATTCAATCTGGTGTTTCCTTTGGCACTGATGCTGACCGTCCTGTAACCGAGTCTTCCAAAGCCAAAAGTGTTATTGAATCTTCTGATTTGGCTGAACAGGTTGTTGCCGGAATTTTTGAAAGGAAAAGTAGCCTTTCGGGTGATATCTATGCTATTCATGATAAACGTCTGTCACGCTTGCTGATATTGCTACTCTATGATCGACCTACTACCCGTTGAACTTTCCCTCCTTCCAATCAAACCACAGTTTTGTGCTTGTGATCTCTAGTGATAACAACAGAACTCTCTGTCTACGCCTTTTTTTCTGTTTTCATCATTACTTCTATATGTTCAAGCTCAGTTTCTGGTTTTAACCGTTAATTATTCTCTTCTTGCTCCTAATAGACATCGATTTATTCTTCTTTCTGTTGCTTTTTCCATTGTTATCTCCTCTGTGGTGTCCATATTCCGAAGCTACCCTGGCGTCAATTCGAATGTCGCAGATTCTTTTACTAATCCCCCCGGTAAGCAAAAGTATTGGATTTTGAGACAGCTATCAAATGATAGTGAGAGTTGTTGTCATCTTAATTAATGGTTTGTCTGTCTTAAAATTGAACTAAAGAAAAGTTTTCTGTTTACATGACGATCCTCAAATCTTCACATTTTTACTGTTTGAATCTATAATAGATAACTAACCAATGTAATTTTTACTCATTACAAAATTACATCTTACAAATTTTATTGATTTCTGATATTTGCAAGTTTTACCGTATCCAACTCGTTTAATTTTGATGAGGGATACGATGCTTCGTTTGAAGCTGTTAAGATTGCCAGCATCGTAAGTCAGAAAGAAACTTGTCCGAATTTCCAAAACAAGTGGTACTATCCGTTGTTCAAAATCTGGCTAAAGAAGCAATTTGCTAAAATTGATCTTGGCGATTTCTTACTTGGATGCTGAATCAGTGCTCGATACTATTACGTTTAATCGAGAGCCCAGCAAGGTCAGCTTGATGGTCGATGATCCTCTGGTGAGATCTTGCATCTCAGCAATGGTCTTGAATTGGTTTGATGAAGCCGAATCACACTGTCAGCTTAAATGAATTCATCACTAACTGTTTTATCCAACTTAGATGCTATTAAGCTACTAAAACATTTGTTTGTTAACTTAATGAAAGATGCAGATGTATATGATGCTAGATAGTTGGACTGTATCTCATACTACTTTCCTGAAATGAAACAGTTAGGACCTGACCTAACCTTAGCAAGGTACAAGGACTCTGAAATTGCAAAATTTTTGAGAACCGATGGTGCCTATTATGGTCGTGATAAGCTGGCCAGCTTCATTGTTAGAAAAACTGTCCAGGATATGAAGACCTTAGGAAGTGAAGATCCATCATTTTGTGGGAATTCTGAAGTCCATGTTGCTAATGATGGTGAGGCTGAAGATGAGGCATTCCTGTCTATCAAGAATGTTAGATGTTATGCTTGCAATGAATTTAGCAACAAATGTCCTAACAAGAAGAAGGGTGGTGCCACCTCCGGGAATCGAACCTGGGTTGCTGGTTCTCCTACCAAAGTTCCTGAAGTTCCGGTTATTACTGAAGTTATACGAGGAATTATGCTTTGCTGAAGCAACTCCTTGTGATGCCAGCGGTGGTACAACTGAGTAAGTTTACTTAACTTCTGATACGCCTGCTAGCAGAATAGGGGTGTTGTTTCTCAGGCAACTCCTAATCTGTAATTGACGACATTAAGGTCTCATGAGTAAAATTACTCGTGAGACTGGCATGTAATCATTAGTATTGTACTTGAATCCGCCTACAAGGCTGTTGTTTATAACCTAATAGTGAATCGAATGTATATTGAAGTTATCTAGAGACTATATACTGCAGATAAGAAGGAGACTTCTAACTCTGATATATATGGAACCAAGATCGGATGTTGTAAATACATACTTTAAACTAATCAAATGATATTAGTGACTATTTGTCCATATTGCTTGGTACAAGAGCGATGATTTCCTTCCTCGTCATATCTTGATCCCATATATAAAGTGAGGTGGGAAACTCCTTTTATATATAAAATTTATTATATCCACGTAATTAATTTGTCGGTGACTGCTAAAATAACTTCGGGTATTGGAGAGAGGTATTTTGAACCAGGGTCTCGTGGTTACTGTCACGTGCACACTTCTTGTCGTCTGATTCATAGTTAACGTAATTTATATGTTGATGTTTGATCAATTGTGTATTGCTTGTGCAATGCTTGATTGTTAACGTAATTTATATGTTGATGATTGATCCTTTGTGTGTTACTTGTGCAATGCTTGATTGTCGACGTAATTTGTATGTTGATGTTTGATTCTTTCCGTATTGCCTACGCAATGTTTGATCTATCAATCTTATAATTCCGTCAATCAATCCTTTATGTGTTGCTTATGCAATTCTTGATCTATCAATCATATAATTCCGTCAAGCCTCCTCCTTTTCAAGAATCATTTTTTTATTTATGTAATGTAAAGAAATATTCTTGGATACCGGTTTCGTTAGCACGTTGGCCACCTGATCAAATTTTGGGATAAATGATAGGTTGAATGTGCCGTTGGCTTTGACCTGTTCTCTGATGTAAGAGACCCTTATATTTATGTGACGATTTCGCTTGTTAAGATTGTCAGCGGTCACCATATTTATGGCGGCTTGGCTGTCGGTTATGATGTTGATAGGAGTCAATTGCTTCTGATATTGTAGTTCAAGTAATCGGATAAGCCACAGCCACAAATTATGTTTGATGGCCTGGGATATAGCTATGGCCTCTGCCTCTGCGGGACTAGTGGTCATGAGTTTCCCCGTCTCCGAGAACCAGGAAATTGGAGAGTTATTAAAGTAAGCAATCGAACCAAGTGTACTTTTTTGAATTGTTCATCAGCAGAATGGCTAGCGTCATCATATATGTTTAGCTGCATCGACGTGATCCCATCACGATACACTATGCCTTTTCCTAGTGTGCCTTTGATATAGCGTAGGATTGAAAGTGTCATCGGTGGGTGTCAGTTGGTGCTTGGCTAGATAGTTGACAGCAAATGTGATATCGCGGCGAGTATGGATTGAAGCGAACAAGAGTGAGCCAATTATTTCTCTTATCTTTGTATGTTAAAGTTAGAATCTAGGAAGTCCTGAAGAGATGTATAGATTGTAGTAGCTTAATAATAAGTTGGGTATAACGATGTCAAAGTACCAGCAGTAACTTGTGATGTTGGGAGAGTATGTATACCCAGGAGGGATACAGCTGGTGTTGTAGTTTAATAACTACCTCCTTAACAAACATATTATCACTCATGTTGTTAATTGAATTGTTAATTAATTATATAAAATATATAATCTAACTTGTAACAGACTAGGGAAATTCCCAGTCTTTATATACTGATAATTTGAATTACCACTTAACCAGTAGCTGCTAATAACTGTTCCCAACTATTAACCATTCCCAATTCTAACAATAAGCAACGCCCAGTTCTAACTTCAACATAAGCAACGCCCAGTTCTGACTTCAACACCCTACCATAATTCAAA